>VZRW01011289.1:958370-1019307 GCA_013398125.1 Aegotheles bennettii | reverse complement strand
GCCGGGCGGCAGCGTCTGAGCGGGATCAGCGCCCCTGTGCGAGAGGCGAGCCCGCAGCGCTCTGAGCTGGAATCAATGAAATGGCAACAGAAAGTTTTCGCTGGCTGCTTTTGCCTTCTCGTTCCCCGGCGGATTTCCCTTCCTCCCTCCTCATCCCCGTGTGCCGCCTCTCCCTCCCCCGCCAAAGCCGCTGCCGCCGGACAGGTGCGGGACGGGAGCATCGGCCCCGCAGAGCGGCCCCTCCCGCACCCCCGCAGAGCACAGGCAGCGCTGCTCTGCTTTGACTTTCGCCCAAATAACTTTTTCGTGGGTTTGTCTGTGGTACAGCCTAAAAAACGATGCCCTCCAGGCTCACGAACCGTGTTTCTCGCCAGAACCACACATTGCTGTGCACGAGTCCAGCCCGGAGCTGGTGTCAGAGCCAAAGGATCTGGGGATGGAGGCTGGTAAAAATCTGCGGGCAGATTGTGACACCTCGGGCTGGTAACGAGCAAAGGATATTTTGTGCATACAGAACATTCTTAGATGAGGTCTTCCTTTGGAGAAACCTCCCAGTAAATCAAGACGTAGCGTGCCACGCACCAAGGTGTTCCTGGAGCATCCTTGAGGGGTGCATGGAACTGCAGCCGGGCAGGTAGGGTCGGTTCAAGAGGAAGCAAAGAAGAAAAGGGACAGACTGAAGCCATGGCACAAATTTCCCAGAGAAACTGCTGCTTTGGAGCCTCTCGCTGCGTGAGACTCCAGCTTCAGGCATCTCTGAAGCATCTGTTCTTTCACGAGGGAGGCTGTTGAGCACTATTTGATACCACATCAAAAGCTACACTCCCAGAGCAGGAAGCTATTGCTCAAAAATAAAATGACCTTTAGAAATTCAAGCCTCAGGTTGAACTTGTTCTCTGGTTCCCATCTCTTGTTTTTTCTCCCTATCTCTCTCTCTCTCTCTTTTTCTTTTTTTTTTTTTAAGTAATTTGAAGGAACCATACAAAGTGCGTGTCCAAAAGTAGAGATGCAAGAACACAACAATATTTTTGCTAAAGACTTCAAGCTGTGCTTAGAGTGGCATGAAGAGACACCAGGCAGGCACTTATCTCCTCCAAGTGCCTGCCCAGAGGCACCCATGCCCAGGCCTGGAGGTCCAAGGCGAAGGTCCACCTCACCCTGCAAGGGATGGACAGGCAAAGAGAGAAGGCTGAGAGCTTGCTGTGCTCACAGCTCAACACACGCTCCAGGAGGACTATGGGACCTTGAGCTGTGCTTGTAAATCTCATCATGACTCCAGATGTCTGCCTGAGCTCTTTTGAGTGGGTTTCATTTTCAGAAGATTTTAATTTCTTGGGAGGAAATCTGCTTTAAATCATCTCAAATCTGATATCTCTGAAGTCAAAATTCATTTTTTACTACTTAACTCCAACACAGAGGCAGATACTGCTGCAAATGATGGCAGAAGACATTGAGATGGTGAGGAAAAGACGTGGTCTGCAGAAAGCTGCCGATGAAGCCCTGTGCAGGAACCAGCCCTGGGTTCAAACATCCCCTCCAGAGAGGGGAGGGCAGTCAGACAGTGTTTATTTCAGTGATACCCAGAAAATGTCCAGTGGAAGACAAATGCAGGGTAAAGGCACACCAAGAGGGTTCTTCCTGGCCCAGACACGGTCGTCTCTGTGCACCACAAGTGCAGCATCTGGGCTGGCCTCTAGCCTGCAGAACTTGCTCACATTACCCTCCTTCACGTTATTGGTTTTATTGGATGCTGAGCAATAAAAAACACACTTAGCAAGCATATCATGGGCTCAGCAGTGCTCTTTCACCTCCCTCTCTTGAATGCAGGCAGGAATGAAACTTAACGGATACAGATTGGGAAAAAACCTCACAGAAAAATGAGACTTATGATTTGACTTGAAGGTTCTTTGGTTGGTATTGAGGAGGAGGGAATGAGTAAATGACTGTTTGGGAAAGGGGCTAATGAGTCAGACTTTCACCATACTCTGTCTTATGCCCAAATGTTTATTTTAAAAAGAAAATGATGGCTGCAAGTTGTTGGCACCAGGAGGTCAAGCAAGCAGAGGCAACCTGGAGGATTCAAAGATATTCTTCTTCTTCATCTTGAAATATATTTGTCTTTAACAATCTCAGATAGGAACTACTTTAAGCCAAAAAAATGGATTAATGATATTTTTAGTTGGGCTACGTATCTGTTGATTTTTGTAAGCTTCAATGAGAAGTTGCATAAAGTTTTTATGCTTGATTTTATGCTTTGCTGTGGCAGACCTTCTATGCAAGCCCCCAAACCAGCTTTAAGCTAACACAGAAATCTCTTCCTTATAATAACAAAGAAACAGCAAGTTGGGTGAAAATCTGCCAAAGACAGAGATGAGATCAATAATTTGCTGGCATTGTTTTTAAATGAACTTCTACAAATTTTAATATCTCTCCTAGAAAGTATAAATTTTGCTAATTAACATCTCTCTCTCACAAGATGGAACCTAATTAGAGTATGAACCTGACAAGGGTGATCAGGAGATGTAATAACTCTGTAAGTGCATCATTTGTTATTATAAAATATCTCAGAAACAAGTTAGATCAATAGAGTGGGATTCCACAACATGCTGACTGAAATCCTCCAGAGCACCTCTCCACTGCTTCCTTCTCTGGTAATGTCATTCACTGCCATCCCTCTGGTTCCATTGTTGCAACCGTTAATCCTTCGGAGTGTGTAATCTTTGGGAACTGGCTGCTTAGCAGAACACAGTTCACCCTGGTTGTTGACTGCTAATGCGAGTATCCATGTTAGCCCTGCAAGGAGGTTTTCAAAAATTTCAGTGCCTTTAGGGTGCAATTAAATAACTGAGTGATTACCAAAATATGCTGGAGAATATTAAAGCTGTGAGCAGATGCCTCTGCTACATATTGCAGTAGAGCAGGTGGTACCTGCTGGTGTCGAAGCAGCCCCTGAGCACACTGAATGAGTCTCCTTCCTGAAATATTTACAATTAGTAAGAAATCAATGTGATCAGCCAGGAAAAATTATTAAACTATCCAGAAAGTTTGAGTAAAAGGAAAAATCTCTGTTTCAGATAGAAAACCTTGCCTGCTGTGCTGCCCAAATGCAGCAAGTGGCCGTGGGCAGCCAGGTCTGCTCCTGGAGGCGGCATTTCCCAAAGGTTCCTGATCACTATTCAAGTCCTGCAGTAACCTGCTGTTAATAACTCCCGACATAGTTCCCTGGCCACGCATTTTCCTGCTTCTTGCTTCCTTGCTTGCTTTCTAAGCCTTATGTTCCTTAAAAAAAAATACCCCCACAACCCTTTCTTCATTTTTTAAATAACTTGTATAATCACTGTTCTGAGAAATGGAAAATTAAAGTGTATATTGGTAATTGTATATACTTCATGCCAACATGTTTTCCTATAGCTGCTTGCTTTCTTTTCTGTTTTATGCAAGTACATAAAATTTACTCTTGCTGCTGTTCCACATACCCAGGGCCTAATTCTGCCCTCGCATACATTGGCAGTTACTGACATGAGTGAACTCAATTTCCAATTCACACTGGTTCATAATCAGATTACAGACTTCTCTGTTTATGGACAAAGAAGTTTTAATACCACAAGGGAGGCTGACTCAGGATCACTGCTAGGTTGCCGGCTTCCTCAGAATTATTAACCACAAGGATCTGTGCTGTGTGGAGGCACTGAGCTTGCATGGAACAAAGACAAAGCACAGCCTCCCTCCACTCAGCTGTGCAAAAATCCTCTGTTTCTTTCCTTTTACCCCAAACAGCCATCAATGGAAAGGCCAGCAGTTATCATACGCTGCTGGTCACGGCCAGCAAGTTCACACGCAGCTCAAGGTATCCTGGGAAAAGCTGCTCCTGGAGGATGGCAATGCAGCCTGACGCACACACATGCGTACATACAGGCACAAGCCCACGTGCCCTGCAGCCATAAATCTGGCTGCAGCTGATGGAGGGAATGTGAAGGAGAATTCCCTCAAGTGAAGCATAACTTCAGACAGACTCGATAAATCAGCGGGATGCCGGGCTTCAGTCTGACTGCAGTGCCAGGAACTGCTGTCAACCTGCAATGTCAATGTTTGGTTACTCGAATGAGGGATTCCTCAGAGTAGACAGTTCTCCCATTGGGACAGCACTGCCTTATCCTGCAAGGAGTTGCCTAACTCACTGTACATGTTTCCACTCCTTTCACCACCCCAAAATTCCCTCACAGCTCACTGTCTTCAGGCTTTGAGGGGCGTTTTCTAAACAGCCCAGTGTGGTTCAGTAATTGATATTTTAAACAAAATCAAGGAGAATTCACACCACTGCTGAAAGACATGCTCAAAACTTATAATATCCAGTCCAATATATGTAACTGATGAAGAAACAAATATAGATCTTTCTCATTCGTACAAGCCAGTATCTGGAGAAGAATACGGGCACATTTGTTATGATCACTTTCTGTTCTTAGTCACTACATTTATTTTAATAGGAAATGTTTAGATGAAATATTTGTACCTCTTTTTAGAAACAAAAGGTGTACTCAAATACTCTGACACATGCACAATGATTCCTTCAATTAATTTGCTGTAAAAGTGAAGGCAAATAGTACTAAATTACAGCCAGAAGATGAAAAAATCCTGTTACAATAATAATGAATTATTCTGACAAGATTTTGCCTGCAAACATGGGATGTCATGAGAACAGGATCAGAATGTGTACATATCTCTGACTCAGTACGGGGAGTATGTTGTGAGAAACGATGGAAGTGAAAAACAGTCTGCACAGAACTGCCTTGTTACCAGGGAAGAGAAGCAAGTGTTTTCTGAGCTAGAAAACTGTAAGCAGAGGCAAGAGAAAACAATCTGTGCCTGAATGAACTGTGTCGCCTGGCAAAACCTGCAGACAGCAGGTGACTTTACAAGCAGCACTTTGCAGTGCGCCTCTTCGCAGGTTTCTCTGGGCTCCTGAATGAATTCTGATGAATCACAAGCAGTGGCAGAAGCAAGGAGTATCTTTAGAACCCCCTCAGTCTGTTTTGTGTATGCCTACTAGCAGGCTCAAACAGGGAATGAGAGAAGAGCAAGCTCTGGTCCTTTTAGTTTTCAAAGAGGCAGAGTAATAGGCAATACTATTTAAGAAAACAAAATGAAGCAAAAAAACTATCTATGGCCACCAAATGATATTAATTTGCTTTAGCACAGTAGTGCCCCAAACCCACAAGTGTTTCATTTTGATTCCCTGTTCACATTGTGGTCATTCCTTGAGTGCCAGGGACCAAAGCTATACTCTGCTCAGTGTGAATTTACCCATCATACAGCATTTACAAATTGGCCAGAAAATGCATGAAAGTGTAGGAAATGAAAGAAAAAAGATATTGACAGATACACATACTTTACATGTGAGAAATTTCAGGAAAGAACAAACCCTTTTTCTTCAATCTCACATGAAGCCCATAGTAGACCCCAGGAGCACTATGCTCCACCATACTGCATTCATTTAGCTTTCTACCGGCAGGAGTTATTGCATTATAAAAAGAAAAAGGTGAACCTGACTAATTTGAGAAGTAGATTTAATTTCATGCATAACAATTACTCACACTGATAACAGGATTCAATATTTTTACCACATGAGAGCTACAGGATGAGTAATGTTTTTGCACATGTGAACACTTACAGGAACACAGCTAACCATCTCCCTAACTATGAGTGTAACCATATTCCCAGTCTCATTGCACAGCACTCAGGAACTGCCACAAAATACCGGACACATGCCAGAAGTAGTGTGAATTGTCTTTCCGTACAAGTTTATACTTCTTTAAGCCTTAAAATCTTGTTTGCCATGGAAAGCACTGAATCCCTTGTAGAACACTTATAGCACCATAGAATGGTTTGGGTTGGAAGGGAACTTAAAGATCATCTAGTTCCACAGGCAGGGACACCTTCCACTAGACCAGGTTGCTCAAAGCCCCATCCAATCTGGCCTTAAACACTTCCAGACTTACTTAGTCTACAAGAACATCACAACCCTGTCCTGTGCTGATCCTCCAGGACGTTCTTGCTCACTAAATATAGTCCTGAGCATCTATTTCTGGGTTGAGAGGATATCCAAACTCCACAGTCCAGAGGGGTTTTATTAAGGTTCAAGATCAGGACACAAGTTTGAATGAAATATCAAGCAAGACTGAGGGTATTTTGTCTAACAGCCACCCAGAAGCAACCTTCTTATTTTTAAAAAAGACCCCAGCTAGGAGCTAAACTTCTGAAACAGTGTAATAATTCCCACACTGAAAATCAGTCCAGATTTTATGTATCTAATAGGTAGCCCTGCAAACTTACCAAGGCTTTGCCAAGTTTACTATGAGAGAACTTAATCTGCTCAAATTCTTTGTCGCTTCAACATGAAGAAGTAATCCTGTGATTCCTTCTGCATCTGGGATATCTGCACTAGGTATCACATGCAAACAAAATTTGTTCTGAGCCATTGTGTTGGGCTGAGAAATTTTACCCAGAGCCCTTTGCATATAGCAGTAACATCCTGAAATCAGCTGGCAGTAAAGCCAGAATGGGAAAAAAAAATGAAAATTCACTTATTTAAAGGGTTTGAAGTTTTAATTAATAGTTTGTAGCTATGGATACTGAAGTGGGGGAGTAGAGTTTTTCATATTAGATCTCAGAGGCTGCAGGAAAGATGCCTTCCAGATTAAACAAAACAGAAAAGTTCAATGATAACAGCAAAACCAGAGAAAGTAATTTGGCTAGTGTAGAACCTTTTCCTTCATCTATCTGGGTTAATACAATCTAAGCAAAATTTTAGAGGCATGCTATCACCTGTGGGAGTAAGAAAAAAAACCACTTTAGAATAATAATACTGAAACAATAATTATTCCCAACATTATGCTTCAATGTTACTGAATAACAGATCAAAACTCCCTCTTCCTTCACTCAGTGTAAATCTAATAGCACATAACATGATGGGTTTTTTTACAGATGAAAGATAATCTACAATGAAATGAGTATTATTCCTAAAACATTGCAGTTTGCTCAAGGAGCAAAAAAGGAGTGCTTGTCATCAGAAATGGAAAGATGTGTTTTCTGCCCCTCAAGCCAATCCAAAATCTCTTTTCCCTAAAAGATGTATAATCCTGTGTCCTCACTTTAAAGATGTTTTTACAAGACTCCCAGGATGCTGAAGAAGGCTCTAACTCATTGCCACATGTATAAAGTAGCAGTAGTGATTAACTTTCTGGTTTATTCTTTCCTCACAATATTAATTTATCGGTTGGGCATAGTTTGCATACATGTCCCTTTGCCATGGCAAAAGCCATTATTTTAATTAAACAGGGTGAAAGATGGGAGAGCAAACAACCCTGCAGAAGGACTGCATCTCAGATTTCCAAGGTGGCTCTTACAAGAACATTGCTTTGTCTCCCCACCTCTGGGGCAAGAAAGCAGCCTGAAAATAGCAGCAGCCTCATGTAAGCTGCTAGCAGTCATTTGGCAGTGTTGATATGTGAGAGTGAACCTGTCTGGCCAACTAAAGGTCCTGCACAATCTCTAATTGTTGCTTCAGTAAAGGAAAATGCAAGATGATGCAAGGAAAGCACTGGTGGGATAAAATCTTAAACAATTACTTTAATGAAGCTGGGAGAAGGCAGATCATGGGAATTTGAAGGAAGAACTTGGCAAAAGCACCAGTAATGAAAGAGGCAATAAACCTCATGTTTTATATATTATCCCTGCTGTAGGGCTATGAAGATGATGGTGGGGTCCAGACGATGGTCCAGGACCAGACTTGGCCATGCTATGCCCTTGATTGCTGTTGCTTGCAGCCATAAATGCTGCTGTTTAACATTTTGCTGGAAGACAGTGCTCTTCTGTGTAACATTTCTCAGTCCCTTCAGCTTTGTGATGCCTTTTCAACAAGAAAACATCTGAAATCACCCTATTTCTCTTTTTCTTTCCAATCACAAGTGTGTCAGTCACAAGCCCACACTTCTCAGCCATCATGATTGCTGCCACTCTTCAGCTGACAAGCTGTGAGAGTTTTGGCTGCCCAAATTCATTGTGAACATTTTTGCTTCCTTGTGTTAGAATTATGTGATGTTTGCATCTCATTGGCATGTACCAACATACCTTCACACAGATACATCAGTGAGTGTTAGTGACATCAGGTATCACATCCAACTAGTTAGGAAATACCACCTTGTTAATGAGACGCAACATTACCACCAGCTGCTCATTCCAATACCACTTAAACATGCATAGAAATAATTTCCTTATACTTTAGCATCCTTTTTATACTTCCAGTTATAAAAAAGTACAACACTGTGGGGAAAAACACTCCTGTACTTTGCAATAAACCACGGACTGTTCCAATGGGAATTGCATTCAATGTCTCAGTGCTTAAGCTAACCAAGGAAGAAAATAGGGGATTTCAGTGGTTTCTTCTTTCTGTTGGTCTGTGAGGCTTTTAGTAAATCCCAGGGAGGTGCTGAAGACCTGTGGGACTCAAAAGTGTTGGGAGGAATTTGTCAAGGAGAACAACCAAGTCTCAGACACAGTCACATATTCTCCAGTAATTGTGCAATCTTCTAATAACTAAATCTGAAATTGTAGCATCCTGCTCTCAATTTAAGTATAATACTACAATTTATGCTAATTGCAATGCCAAAGGCCTCAAGCAAAGGTTTCACTGACAGCTACAGTACCTGTAGGCAAGTGCTGTTCATTACACGCATGAGACAAATGCAACATAGCCATCCTGCACGCACAATAAAAGGGCATTAGCTCCAAACACATAATCCAGCCATTATTTTGATTGCAGTATATTTTCCAAATCATTTTGAAAATATCTTTTTATTGAAGTGCATGATTTGTCAAACCTCTTCCAGCAGGTAAAGGAAAAAGAGCAAAGAAGTCAGAGCTTGCTTAACCAAGTTTATACATTTGCTGCTTCACTCTCAGAGATGAATTACACTGCAGGAGCACATTCACTAAATGCTCATGTTCTCCTTCTTGACCTCCTACTTATGTTCAAAGAGTAGAATAGAAAAACATAAATCAAAGCCTCAGAACATGTTTCTTCTCCAGTTCCAAAAGCTGCCATATCTCTATACTAGAATCATAACCCCCTGCAACACAAATAAAAAGCATGGCTCAGCAATCACCACTTCAAAATAATTACAGGCAACACAGTAATTTACACTTATCTAAAGCCTTTCACCCCGAGGATCCCAAAGCAATTTATATACAATATAGATGTGGCAGATATAAAAACAATAATGCCAAGGAGCTACTTGGGAATTGAGGGAGTCTCAAACTGCGAGGACCTTTGCAGTCCAAAACTTTACATATGCTCGTTACCCTGCTAGCGGTTTGAAGCAAATCTATTACAACCTTCTGTCCCAACTTTAGGAGTAGTCTAGGCATTAGCAGGCATGTTCTGAACCTTTCTTTAATTTTAGGTAATAATTTTGAAAAATTAAGAAAGGAAAGGACTTGATACAACATTGCCTACCAAATGTCATACCCAGCTTCAGGAGGTGCTCATCTGAAGCACTACCAGGATTACCACATTCTTCTGGAGAGAAAAGAGGTCTCAATTTCCATACTTACTTCCCTTTATCAAATTTATTTCTGTTCCACCAAGGCTCTGGACAAATACTGGCCTACAGGCAGAGCCTTGCTGCTTCTGTGCTTGCTCTGAAATATAATCATTTACCTACCAGCTGCTCAGCGAATTAAAGCAATCTACGGGTGCTCGCTGGAGTCCCAACACTGTCAATAGCACCAGGCCATGGAGGTATAAATTGGTCTTTAAGCATAGCTGCAAAATAGCTACTGGTTCCCTAATCCTCAAGCTGCATCCCCGGGGCGTTGAGTGAAAGGAAGCTTGGGAACTGAACGGATATATATTTCTAAAAATTATCTGGTAATCCATTTACATTTTCAAGGCAATTTTCACATGGAAAAGGTCTGCTGGCTCTTTCTATATTATAAAACATGGATTTTCTATTGGCTTTCCTCAGTTGTCAAAGCGTGGGCACACAAACTTTTGAAGTGCTAGCTGTTTAGTTTGTAGGATCCCCAGAAGGTAAATTTGGGGAAAATAAAATCTCTTTTGCAATGTGAGTTATAGGCATCAGCAATAAGAAAGCTCCCTGGTACTCTTCAGATCCAAAGAGATCACGCAAACCCCACCATTTTAAAGGATAACTATGTTGCCATTTTAAAATTGGGAAATTGAATCAAAACACCTTAATGCCACAGGATGCCTTGGTCTCTAGGGTAGGAAATGTACTCTTTTCCCTTGCCCAGACCTCTGTGACATATTTCTCTACCAAAACATGTACATAGGCTTGTCAGGGAAATACAGGATTTTTAATGGATTGGATGAGAACAGCACATACAACAGTACTGCAGCATCTGATCTGCATGGCTAATGAGTCTGCAGTCAATCTGATCAGTGAAAAGGCTTTGCCTCACTGTTCGTCATCAGGATTACTACTGGCTTAGGAAGGAGGAACAGCTAACTGCATTTTGGGAGGTGATGTTTGTTTTGTTTTTGTTCTTTTAATGAAATAAAATCAGGGGAAAATCTTGCTGTTTTGTTACCTGCATGGCAGCACACTTCAGTTTCACTGCTGGGTGGCAGCTGCAGCATCTCTCAGCAGGGAGACAGGAGTTTGCTATGAAAGTACAGAGAGAGAAGTGATTGGGTGGGAATTTTTTTGCCCTTCCTCATGATCCTTTGGCTGACAGCTGATCCACTAACGAACCTCGAGACAAGTGAATTATTCAAGCAGTTTTCCTAATGAGATGCTGAAGTTGGTTGATTGCATTGTGTCACACTGGATTTCCTTTCCTTATTACTATTTAGGGAGCAAAGAGGCAACAAAATTAACATCTTTCTTTATTAAGAGAGTCCTTAGAAATTGCAAGTGTCCTGTGTTGTCTGTTTTGGCAGATGCCAAAGAAAAAAGGTGAATAAATAACAGACCTCGTAATGAAACTGGTCTGGGCTAAACTCTGAAACTATACTAGCAAATATACGGTGTTTATTTATTTTTCAATCTTCACACTTTGTGGTTCACATCTTCGAGAGGTGAAAAACAGTTTCATTTAACAGAAAAGCTGCCCAAAGAAGCTGTGCCAGTTTATACCACCTGGGAATCTCACCCCGTGCTAATCTGTTCCATTTATCCCCCTTTCTTGGCATGTAACTACCAAGGGACTGGCCTGGATCTGGAAATTGCCCAGGTGTCACCAGTAATGCTGTCTCTTTCTCTCCCATTCTCTCCAGAGCATCTAAGCCAGAACAGACTTCAAAATTGGATTTGTGAAAGTGAGTGGAGGCAAGGGAAAAAAAAATGGACTGAAGAAGTAAGATTCTGTAGTAAATTGTGGATAAAACAGACTCTGCCTTTACTGCAGACAGGAGTTAATACCATAGTTCGGTTTCATCTTCTGTGTTCATATAGTTATGAAAACAATTTATAACATGAAACTTGTAACTGCTAGGGAGTGTATTAGATGACCCTAGTGGTCCCACGAATCTCCATCCTCATGGAGAGCAGCAGTTCTGAGAAGCTGGTCCGGAAATAGCAAGGATTTTGATTATCAGTACAATGGGTCTTGCACTGACTTTGGAGTTCAATAATCATTACAAAGATCTGATAACAGGGAGTACATATTTGCTGCTTCCTCTGTTTCTAATCATAGTACATTGGACTGGAAAGACATCATAGGGTATTCAGTCCAGTCCCTTGCTATTGCAGGTGACCAAATAATAAAACTCACTTTATAAACTGATGGATTGCTTTGTTCTGTCATAAGACATTTCATGTCCTGTAGTTTTATTTCTAGTTACAGAAACTTGCAGTCAGTGCCAGGCACACTCTTGATTGAAGTGTCTTTTGCAGTCTTGGGATCTTAAAGCTTTGGGAAGGAAGGAAGACTAAAAGAGAGGGGCCCGGCGAGAAACCTCAAGCTCAGTCACAACGTTACTGTAGTAGGTTCCCTTAAGAAGGCTGTTTAACAGGATCTGAATTCTTCAAAATTCAGAATCACCATTTTCTCCTTGTCCCATTTCAGAACAGCAAATCTATGCAAGTTCTCAACCTCAGCTGAACAGGGGAAAAAAATAATCCTTCATATACATCCAACACAGATCTGAGCCTTTCACACACTCACACAAAATTGCAGTCTGCTTTGCCTCAGTGGCTGTGTGTATTTACTGTCCAACACTGGGTGGTGCCTGGGGGGTGGTGTGGATGCAAACTTACCTGGCAAAACACATCTTTGCACCACGGCATGTTGTGCTCAGGCCGGGAGGTGGTGCATGTTCTCCTGTGCACTGGGATCTTTAGAGGCAGAGTTTGTGTGCTTCCCATGCTGAATCATAGCAGCCCATGAAACACATGGATCTTCATGGCTCTGGAAAAGAGCAAACATCTCACTATCAAAAAATATCCAATGACACACAATCAATAAAGAATTAGGACTTAGGAAAATACTTATTTACAGTGTGCATGGCTGTATGGAAAACACACCTTCTCAAACAAAATTCAAGTTGTCTTACCATTAAAGTACAAACTTGGCTGTAAAAGTAGCTATGCTGATGGAATAGAATTCTTTATTTCATTTGATTTGCTTCCAGGAGATGCTCTAACTGAAAAGAACACTATGACACTACACAACAAAGTTCACACTAAATGGATTAAAATTATAGAACTGATAGATCTTAAAGCATAAATTTAAATGTAAGTATCTGTCTTAGTTCAGTGCTGCTGTACATTGCATTTAGAAGCAGATATAAGTGATCATTAATAAAATTCATAGCAACATTAAAAACTAGTGAGGTAGTCAATAGTATTGGGAACTGCTCAATTATGTAAATGAATCAGCAAAGTAACAAAGATTTTAAAACTGAAAAATATCAAGTATTAAAGTTTCTTGAAAGGTGGGAAATAGAATAGCTGGACATGCTGGCAGTGAAAGGGACTCGTCATAGAAAATCCCCAATGAAATGCAACATCCACAACTGAGAATGTGCAGGTGAGAGGGCAGACCAAATATTTGGCTGCATGAGATGCAGAACCCAAAATTTCCAAGAGGGATTTTTTTTCACTTTTTTAAAAGTAGCTGTTGAAAATCCTGGAGAAGTGGAAGGGAAGAAGAGTAGGTTGAAGGTAGAACAGGGCAGGGCAGAGCAGGACACAAGTTATGTAATGGACACGGAGATATCAGCATCAAGTAACTCGGAGCTCACCTGACATCACATAGGTTTATAATCAGGACACAACTGTGGGAGGTTTCAATCCCATTGCAGCTACAGCTGGAAAGAGACTCCTTCACCTTTAAACTGTAAGAATGCTCATGGCTTACAGCTTCTATACTACTTGCTAGATAGCTTGCTAGTTTATTGTAAAGTATTTCCCTAGAGTAATACTCTTTCATTCCCTGTTACCTTTGTATCCAGCTTGGCACAATTAATTAGGGAAGTGTTCAAAGACCTAGATTTTAAACACTTAATTAATAAGGAATGGACATTTAATGGCTATTCCTCTCAGACTATTTAATTTAGTGAGAGAATTTACAAGAAAAAGAAGCAAGAATAATTGATTTCATGTATAACAAATTGCAACAGAAAACAGGAATGTCTGAGGTGAACATATGTGTCTGTTTGACTGTATAAGAGCATCCCTATCAGAGCTCAGGACGTTGCACATTTAATAGTGACACAACTGATTAGTTCCAAGAAACTTCTCTGCCCAATCAAACAAACTGGTATTCACATCACACATTAGGATGTGAGGGTTTCCAACTCCTAAAAACAAAATCCAGAAACAGAAGAACAGCTGAGTCTCGTCATTTGCCACAGATCCAAGAAAAGGCTGAAAAAGAGAGCAATGACCTCCTGAGGTCCCAGATGCCCTCCTGAGTGCAAGTGCCAGCGAGTGGCATTCAGCTCAGTGGGTCAGAAGGCTGCAGGCACCCACCGTGGTATCACAGGAGGAAGGAGACCCTATTCAGAAGGAGACAGGACATGTGTGGTACCATAATGTCCCTGCCTAGAAAAGCTAGTAAGTCCTCTTCCTAACATCCAGCTGAGCAATGTGTTTTCATGCAGGACACATTTATTTGATCTTAATCTTTCTCTGACAGAAAAAAAATCATGCAGCAGCAGCCCTTCAGTTTTATTTTGTAAGAGCTGTCACATGCACATCTGTCTAAAAGAAAAATTTCTTGGAAAAGAAAGTGGAAGGTCTGAATGTCAAATGATGGGAACATGTCCTTCTAAGATACTGAAACATTTTTAGTTGTTTTATTCCCTGAGGTATCTGCCACAAACAAGAAGAGCCAAGATTGAAGACAGGATAAGTCAGTACAGAGCACTGAAATACTTGTAATAACATGAGGAAGACCTAAGAAACCATCAGAGCTGTTGTTACACTAAGCTTTGTAAAGACCATAAAAGAAACTGCCCCTCTACTGAGAGATTTCAAATCTAAGCTCTGCTTTTAAAACAAAATTACTCTGGTACATACAAACCAACAGGCTTTGGGTTGGGGAGAGATGTTACTTCTTTGTTTTATTGTAAGAATTTGGAAGTTGGTAAGACCTAGGTGTAAGCATTAAAAAAACCCAGTAAATCTGAAAAAGAGCTTTGTTCATCAGTACTGTCAAGACTGTTTCATGTTATGATGAAATAAGACTCCAACACGTTTAACATTTCAAAATAAACACTAGCAAGTAGCATTGCTGTGATTTTGCCAGCCAGCTGCATGATTCATCCCCTTACGATGGTTTATCGACCTATCTGGTTTTGCCAAGGTATTTGGAATATAGACTTGCTGATACAAAGCATAATGAGTTTTTTTTCCTCAGCTATTCCTAATTAAGCCTACCACTGTAATTCAAATCAATCCAGTAAGTCTAACTGAATAAGGAACTGGATCTCCAGAGAACTGGGCCACTCTTCTCCTGTTCATATAGAAAAGGTGTTTACAGTGAATATTGCTGTTCTGCATTAGGAACTGCTTTTTAAAAAAAATAAGAAAGAACCTTTGGTCGAAAAGAAGAGGAGAGAGGGAAATAATAGGGAAAGCTTTTTGACTGTCAGAGGGCAAATCTGAACACAAAACCCAAGAAACTCTAAGGAGTAAGGAATAATTTTGGCCATACTGGCCAAAAAGCAGGGAGACTGGCTGGATAAGTAAGCAAACCAGGGTAAACAACAAAAACGTTTTCTCAGCAAATCCCTGAGCCTACCCTCAATAAATTTTAGTCTAGCCAGCAGCAGCCTCTCTGCCAAAGAGGCTGGATGCCTCTGCATTTTCTGTTGCAGCCAGAACAGGATTTAACCCTAAATATATTTTTAAAAAATTATTTGAACTCCAAAATTTATGTAATCACTTATGACTAACTCCTTATTATGGCAGAAGTTCTAGTATATGCCATTATCTGTTTAGTTTGGGTTTAAAATTAATAACAGTAATTCTCTTTCCATTTAAAAACTCATTTTCCACATGTAAAACACTTCCTACCAGCTTTGGAAGAGAAATATCAAAGGGGCTAATCCCCCCCGTTTTAATTTGACTGAAGGAAATAGAGTTATATAAAGGACAGATTTGGATTGTTGCAGTGTGTCTGAGCTCTCACAAGGAAGACAGAAAGCAATGGCAAATCTGTGGATGCATGAAAAAGTCAGGATCTTTTACTAGGTTTTAATGGGGCATGGTTTTTTTAACTGAGGCAAGAGCAGGGAAAGAGAAAAGTATTTCTGCAACACTGTACTAAACATACCATGGAACAAGACTTGTCCTCTTTTCTGATCCCTATTATGCTCCTGAAATTGCTCACAAAACAAAGCATAATTGATGTGATTGTCAAATCCCCTTTCTCCAAGCACCATAATAACTTCCTGCTCCTAAATACCACGGGACTTTTGTCAGAAGAGAAGAAAGCTCTCAGCTCCCTCCAAGATTATCTAATCTATATGCTAAATTATTCCCACACTGAGAGCTGTGACACTGCTGTGCTGTCACTCTGGCGTGGCGCCAGCACGGCTGGGTTTTGCTTTGGGACATTCAGCAAGGCACCACACAGGGACATGTGACTGGCGTGTTCAAAGCTCGTTCATACCTTCTGGGCTTTGACCCACCAGGTGTGTTTTGCACCGTCCTTTGACTGTGTGGTTTACAGCCTCAGGAGGCTGCCGCTCTGCCTGCAGACAGAGCACTGTGACAGGTGCCCATGCCCTCCTAACTGGCACCACAAATACACACCTTGGAACATGGATCAAATCATTTTTCAAATATTTCCATTGATCTTTACCTACGAACACCTTGTGAGCTTCCTATGATTGCAAGAGTGATTTCTATTTTCTCTGAAGTCCAGAAAATGCCAATGCTTAGAGAGTGGTTGCCTTAAAGATGCCCTATTAGCTCTGATTTTGACTGGCAAATGATACAGGCAGGTAAATAAATAAAGTTTGTTATGATGCACCTGAGAAAAACAACTTTCTCCTATTTATGTCCCCCCTACTTAAGTATTTTCTCAAATTCACTACATTGTCTAGTTCAGCTTCCATAGTATGAATTCTCCTGCATAATAAGAAATTTATAATTGGGTGTATCTTGGTCTCCTTTTTATATTTCTTTTTCCATATTAGACAACCACAAGGATTTATAGTAAGAATATGTGCATGCACAAATATCGAATCTTGTTTCTTGGTTTTAATTTTAAAATTCACTTCCCAGACAAAATTTGAGTGCTCTTGAATGAGCCAGTAATATTATCAAAGTGATTTATGAAAAAATATTTGAGAATGTTTAAGAAATTTGAGAGCAGGTATTTGCTGGATTGGTTTGGCTCCATCTTTCCATGAACATGATCTGAATGCATTAAGAAGTCTAGTAAAATGCATCCCTCCTTTGCATGAAAAATAGGAATTCTGTGACAAATTCCTCCCTGTGGAACGGATTCAATTCCACCCCAAGAGATAGCATTTTCTTTTGAGAAAATCCAGATGCATAAACGCTTGTGAGCCCTAGGTACACAAGTACTTAAAACTGTGTATAATGTATCATTTAGAAGGCACCTCCCTAAACAAGGCATTGCTGGAAGAAGATAATATAGCAGAGAGCCCAGTACACACCTGGCCCCTTCCTGGTCCAAAAAGGAAGGAAACTCCTAGCAATCCCCTGTTGCAGGTAGGGAAGTTTTTTGGGGCCGTCGAGGAAGGCAGCTTGACAGCCAGCCCGAGGCCAGCATGGGCAAGAGCAGCAGCAGCCACTGAATACAAAGGTGTGTTGGATAACAGGAGGTAGCAACAGACTGTTCTGAGCTGGTGGTGCTGCTGCTGTTCCAAAAGGAATCAGTTCCACATGAAAATATTCCAGGTTTCGGATTAAAAGTTTTCATTTCCAATAGCTTACATTTCAATTCTAAATTTAAAACAAAACAAAAGATGTAACTTGATTTTGGCAGAAAGCAGATGCTTCTCACAAAAAAAAAAATATAAAAAATCATTTCTTTAGCAAACTAATTGCCCAGTAAAACATGATTCTGACAGAATCACCTGACCCACCCCACTCTGCTTTTCATGCATAATGGAAATGGATTTTAAAAACCCTACAACACCTACAAGGTGAAACTAATTTTGCTTTTCCCTGTGCACAGTTTTGTACCTGGGGTGTAAACACCAGCTCTCTAGAAACTCCACTGGGTTTGGGCAGCGCAATGTACAACTCTGCTGTTACATCTGAAAATGCAATGATAGAAGAGCACATTGAATGGATTGCACTAACACGTTACACAGATGACAGAAGTAAAAATTGCAGGAGAAGCAAACATCTATGAATGCTATATTTAGATCTGGCATGATCTGGAGTAGCTCAGCACACCTTTTCTGTGAATTATTTCCGTCAGCCATTCTTAAAATATTACTGCTAACCCAGAAGAAATATACCTTATTAATTTTGACAGGTATATATATTTGAATCTTACGAGAGATGAGCTATCATTGAATGATGTGTTAAACTTTTCCATGCCAATGTTAATTTGTTTGCAGTGGGAGAAGTAAGCCCTCTGCATGGCATAAATCTCACTGTAGCTCCAAAGGCTTCACATTGTCAAAGGCATCTTTCCTAAGAAACATTCAGAAATTTAATGTCTAAAAAGTTAGTTAAGTAACCTGTGATTGACATTTATACACACAATCATATGCAATATATTAACTCAGTGTTTATGACTCTGCATGCAATTAACAGCACTGCAATTAAGTTCTGGCATAATACTACATTCCACAGGGCCAACAAAAGGATGGATATAAAATGAGCCAGCAGAAACAAGTCCTTTATCATTGTGTTTTCGCTTAGGTGGCTGCATCTTTAAAGAAGGGTTCACAAGCACTGGAACTGGGCTGAGCCTGTGAAATGATCAGAAATGAGGTACTTTATCACAGTCCTGCTGGGGATGTTCTGACTCTAACTTCAGCACCTGTTCTGAAAGCAAAAAGTAAGGTAGGAGTCACTCACACCATTATCAAACAACATACCCAAACTAGATGACAAAACGATGGTAATTTGCAACGTGATCAGCTGCTTAATATTGCAGTTTTATTTCTGGTGAAGAATCCAGCTACAAGCACTCTTGTTGTCAGAAACATCTGTCATTAGAAGGATTCACAAACATCTCAGCAGTGTGGATTGCCTCCTCTTAGACAGATGCTGCCAGATCCACCTGTACAATACTTACACCCCACTCACAGGGATGCCACGTGCTTTTGATTTCCCCCCAAGTGCCCATGCAGGGTTACTGCCCTTGCTCTTCAGCCAGGCTAAAGGATTGCTGTTGCAGTTGGTCATAAAGTTTCCAACAAAACAGCTATCCATAAAAAAATGCCAGCCTGTAGAAATTAATTCTTGTCTTGCAGTGTGTCAGTTTTGATTTACCAGAGGCAATTTTTTGCTTTCCAGTGGGATTTCTGGTGTAAAGCATGTGGCCCCCCCTGGCACATTTCAGACCCCAGGGCTTCTCACATCTCTGGATAGCTTTTAAAGCACCTCCTGGATTACCTTGGGAAATTAACACAGACTTTATGAGGTCATTTGTCTTTAATGCACTTTCTAAATGTTTAAATCTGATATATTGTTTATAACATTTCCTGATGAATTCAGTGTAGCTTGCCAGGGGAAAGGCTGTGCAGTTTATATGTCATCACTGCAAGGCAACAGCTGAGCAAAGGTTTTCATGAACATGGTTCTGGACTTAGGACCATGCACAGCACACCCTGACTGACAGATCTGTTACTACTTCAGAGCTGATCCTAAAAATAGTCCTGATCCTTTACTCACTCATTTAATGTAAACTGCATGAACCTCAGAGCAGGCTAAATAATGTTAGCTGGGTTTGTTTAATCTTAATTGTATCACATCTTTTCTCAAAATTACTTAACAGATGTAACACTCATAACATATATATAGAAAAGGTCCCAGATCATTAGCAATCACACTAATCTGCTGCACAGAACTGTACAAAATGCTCTTCACTTTGGAGACACAAAACACAGAAGCTAATTTGTTTCTCTACTATCACCACTTCTCAAGTTGGTAACAATCTCCTAAATTGAGTCCTATTTTATTCATAAGCATTATATAGCACTTTCAGTAGAGCAGTTGGTAACTACCAGTCATTCTGCTTTTTAAAGCTGAGTAAGCAAACTGTTCTGTTTTATTAACTAGTACAAGTTTGTTAGCATCGTTTATAATACAAGTGATTCAATTCATTGCTTCCCAGGTTGGCACGTGCTGAATAGCTAAATTACACCTCATAAGAAGATCACTCTGAATTCTCAGTTTTATGAGAAGCAGATTATCTGGATTATCAAACACACATTTCCAGAACACTGCGTATCTGCTGTGCTTTATCCTTGCATAATGATCAGAAACCCATTCCTGAAAAACTTCCAAGGAGCCGGGAGCGATTCAGAGTTAAAAGGCCAGAGTGCGTTTACTGCTTGTGGCAATTTAGCACAGAGACTTTAAATGTCTTTGCTACCCATTTAGTGCTTGTTTTGGTCCTTCAGTACTGCATTATACCAGGTTAATGTATGAAAATTTCTGTTGGTTTAATATCACTTTGGCTATTTTGACACTAGGCAGATTTAGCATTGATTTCTACCATAAATTAGTTTATTCAAACACAGTTTGTGTTTATACATACTTGTATACATACATATATTCACACATGAGACACAATGTTCTGTGAAGTAAGGGTGGAATAAGTTTATCTCCTGTATTATAATTCTATAGTCTCAAAAAATCAATTTGAAATTGCATGCCTTCACAAAATTGTATCCAAAGGGTGCATCTTACCATATGGTAAGGCTGTACAAATAGCAGGCAACAGTCTAATGGTTCAAAAGCCAGTTCCCTTCTCCTTTTCTGTTTTCACACTAAAATGGTGACAAGATTCCCTGTTGATCTTAAAAATTAAAAAATAGTTACATATTTAAAAAATTAAAAATAATAATAATTTTTAAAAATTGTGCTTTTAAACAAAATAGAGCTTCCAGCACCGTGATGGCATGTGAATTTATTTAGCAGTAAGATAACCCTAGACCAGGATCCCAGACCCTCAGCTGTGACTCTGACTCAGTGCTTCTGCAGGACAGGAGCTCACGTATCATGTCCGTGTCCTGGTTTCTTTTCTCACGCTCAGACAAGGCAACCAGCATCTGAGTTCAAGAGGAGGCTCAAGCTGCCCAGCAGCAATGCCTCTGCTCCCCTAATAGAGCACTCATCAAGTCTCTCAGGATACAGAAGTAATTTATATTAGCTCCAGTTGCACTTGCAACTATTTCCAAACTGTAGTTGTGGCCTACTCTGCTCTGTATTCTTAGCATTTTTAATAGGATTTATTTCAAAGATACTTAGAATATTACAATGGTAGGCAGGAAGGCAAAATAGAGGTTCTGAGGAGACTCTCTCATTTTACTCCTTATCAGACTTTGAACCTAGCCTTGCTGGCCATAAATTTGGCTAAAAAGAAATAGGCTTTCTAAACAGTTTTGACAATACTTGTTAAAAATACCACCTATTGCTGCTCCAGTCACATGGCTCAGTCACACAGAGGGTATAAACATTCTAAAAGAGATATAAAATAGGCCAGTCCACAGCCCATGTAAAACCAAAACCTACTTTGGAGGCAATAGCTCTAGGTTTAAAGAAAAATGTTCTGCCTTTTGCAATTTCAATATTTAACTTTAAAAAGCAAAACTAAATGAATGCAATTTAGAAAGTGATTTTGGAAATTAACATTTGAGAAAGTTTGGGGAGCTACAGGGATTTTCAAAAACCTGACTAATCCCCATACTGCACTTCTTCATGCTTTTGAGCTTGAAGTTCCAGCAGTGGTGAACTTATTGTGCAGATTTTGATCAGCAAAGACTGGTTTGCATGGGCTAGAAATATACACTCGGAAGGGAAGTCCTGCTTTTTCCCATTTTGTTTGATCTGATCAGTGCAGGTAGTGTTTGAATTCTTCCACAAAGCATAAGTGAGCTTAACTTGAACAGAACTTCTATGGTTGAAAATTTGACATTGACTGACATTACTGTTCCTACTGATCTAGATAGTTTCTGATCACATTTTCCTGCAATCTTTGTAGAGGTGCAGGATTTACTTCATTTAGACACAATGCATAACTTATCACTCTAATAGTAATCTGAATTCTCCCAGTGTCCATTAAACTCCTAAAGCCAAACTGAGCTGTGTTACTTTCTATGGGTTATAACAATGAAAAAATATGTTTTGAACAGCAACTCTCAACCTATCACAGACTTCAAAGAAACAGAGCATTTAAAGAAGTCTTTCACTATCTCCAGCTTCAGCAATAACTGACTAGGACTAAAATATTAAAATGTGAGATCAATTATTGAACCATATTCTTTATTCACTAACATTTTTTGTCAATTAAGCCAAGCTTCAGTTTCTCAGGTTTCCTCCAGTACATTTTATTACAGTAATTCTTCTTTTTGCATTTTTTCTTCAGGTTTGTCTGTTATTTTTTAATTCCTAGATCAAAGAGGTAGACTGCTTCACAAGGTTCTGTAATGTAATAACACTGTTTTATAAAAACTCTGCAAGAAATTTTCTCCATGATCATCTGCTCCAGAGATGCATGGGGTTTTCCTCAGACATTCTTCCCTTTCTTTCCCGAAACAAGTCCATTTGTCCTTTTACTCACAGCCAGCCACGAAAACAGTATTAACCCCCTACTCTCATTGCAGGAGTCCCTTCCCAGTGGCCAGGTCCTTCCTCACTAGCAACACAGGCTCAGCAGCGTTCACATCACTCCTCAGCATCTGCTGGAGGTGAGCAATGGCATTATAGCTGTATTATTAATTATATATTATTACCTGTGAGACATATGGCCGAACTGGAGTTGCTTCAGCTCCTCTGGGGTGGGTAACAGTTGTGGGGCAGCCTGAGTGGATGTGAGGACAAGGACATATAATCCTCCCAAATTAGGACCAGGGTGGAACAATTTCCCCTTGCAGCCACAGTTGACAGATCTGGGGCTGATGGGTGGCAAGGGCTCATTTTGCTGATTTCTCCATGCCACCTCCTGACTCAGACACTAGCTAGTGCCTGGAAGCAGTACCAGTGACAAAGGAAAACAGATGGACACTGTCATGGTACCAGGCCCTCAAATTGTTCTCCTCTCCAACCAGTCAGAAACTTCTTCAGAACTTTTTCTTTCAGGGTTATTTTTTAAACTGCAGTGTTGGCATGATCTCCTTAAACCCTATTTTCAGTACTGACTGAGCATGGCTGGTTCGCTCAGGTGCACCACAACTCTTGATTTGAGGATATTTTGCCTATTTTGGGATGGAAAGTTACTGTCTCAAAGCCACTCCCTTGTTTCATTTAGCCACTAACTTTTCATGTGCTTACCACACAGCTACAGCATAACTGAAAGATACCCAAGCTAAGGTTAAAATGAGCTGCCCTGCAAGAGAAGGGGTTAAATGAGCTCTGAACTTCATAGCCATGCTCCAGTATCCAGCCTAGCCCTTCTGAAGCTACTTCAGATGCCTTCATGTGAAGTGCTGGCTGCACCTGCTTTTAAAGCATTGGTTACACCACTTGCCTCTGTTTTCAATGAAACTAAATTCAAACCCTCCTGCAAAATGCCACTGACTCAGCACCATGTTGGTACTAGGTACCAACTCACTATTGGTAGTGAGGTAGAGGAAAAAGCAATAAAAGAAGAGGATTAACTTCAAGTTGTTGGGCAAGATGTTTTTTTGGCCATGTTTGAGACTGTATTTATTAATCATGCTGTTATCCTTCCCCATCACACGCAAAATATAAGAAAAAAGGAAAAATGTTGCTACATTTATTATTCCAGAGCACCTTTTGATTGCCCTGGTCACTCCCTGGTACATTCCTCCCTTACAGACATTCACTGGGGCGGCTGAGATTTTCAATTGAAGCAGTTGCTGCCAAAGGACCTGCAATCACAAGTAATGAGGGAGCCTCACATGCAGCACAGCAGCCCTCTCCAAAAGAAAGTCCCCAGGGGGATGCTGCAGCTCCACTCGGCCAAGCTCCGACATCCCATTTTTCACTTGTAGCAAAGCAAAGACCATTCCAGGGTAGCACAGCTGTCTCCTTCCAAGGCCGTTTGTATCAGAGTTAGCCTCCCAAAGGGCCCCACTAGGACAAAGAGATTGAAGGCATGGGCAGGCACAAGGCTCTGGGGAATAGGACTCCCCTCTCCCTTTGGGCTGTATGTCAGAAATTAATCCCCTGTGATAACAACAGATTTTGAGCACACTCAAAAATAAATCGACTATTAACTCAGAGAGAATTATTAGAATCCTACTGCTGTCTATAATTAATTTATAGCACTTGAAATTCCAAAGAGAGGCACTTCAATGAGGGGTGAAACTGAAGCAGATAGAGCTCTTGATTGTACAACTGCTTATCCAGCAAACGCAGAACAAAAAGTTCAGCAGCCAGTTGCCAGCAGCTTGGCTTGTCTGTCAGAATACCTACTGGTAGTTTCTCAGCTCTGTCCCTCCTTCACACGTAGGAAAATGAAACATGAAATACTTTACGTGATTTACCCAGAGATCAGGAGTCATACCCCTGCTACTGGCCCATGCCCCTGCAACCCACAAACACAGAAATTTCTAGAACTTTAAGATGTTTTTTGTTTCCTAAACCCAGAAGAGTTTCAAATTCAAATTTGCCAGAGTTCACTGGTGCACAGGGCATTTGGAATAACTCGAGACATACGAATCTACTGATGAAAACTTAATAATGAGTTAACAATAATGAAGGCAAAGTACTGCACTCATATACAAATGTTCCCTACAAATGTAGCTTTACCATAAAAAACCAAAAGGCATAAAGACACATCCATTTTGAAGTTCCTTGGAGGACTCGGGAAGCCCAATCTCTGTAAAACAGGACTTATCTTTGCAACATTTACCATTTGAACAGTTCAGCCTTCCAGTTTGTCCCATGATCCTATCTAAATTCAAACAGTAATCCAGAAAAACTACCCGAATTGTATCCTTCATTTGTTCTACGAGTGGCCTTTAACATCCTGCCAAACACTTCTCTGTGTGTTGCCCTGTGACTCTGAGGCATTGCAAACCGTTATGGGCAAGGCAGGTAGGCAACAGCCTTGGGGCATGGAGGCAGAAGAGCCAGAGTGAGAGGAGCAGAGGCAGTGGCCAGTACATGCATACATAGAGTATTTCTCCATTTTACAGCCTCTGGAGGAAACCTTCCATCCTGAGCCCACATCTGCACAAAGACCATTGTGTTTAACAGCCACAGTGGACCTATACTCCTTAAATATGCTTAATAAAATCTTGGCATCCTGAGGCAGTAAGCTTCACAAAGTGATTATGTGCTATCTGAAAACCAACATTTTCTTCTGGATTAAAATAAGCTGTTTGTCAGCACTACATAGAGAGGAGGGCGACTCTTGCCTTGACAAGAAGCTGCAGTCACCAGCTCAGGTGTGCGAGGGAGCAGGCACCAGTGAAAATCAGAAGAGCAGATGCTGCCAAGAGGAGATAATAAAGAGAATCAGCATCTTCCTCTACACACGAGGGCAGAGGGTAAACGGGCAGCAGGTACAGGCAAACACCGAGAAAAATAATTAATAAATGGAAACTCTCTCACAAGAATTAGCACAGACTGTTTCTGTCACTGCTCTGGCAACATCCACATCATGGAAATGGCATTTGCCTTTCTGCATAGGGAACCTGCAGCACAAATGTGGTCATATTTAGTAAGTACAAACCCAACTCCCTAAACCAGAGAACACACAGACCAAATCCACCAGGGCTCATGTCATCTTGGTTAGCTGAATGCACAAGCTTGGCTGAAAGGCCGAAGTGCTGGTCCTCAAAGCTCTTTAAGCATCTAACTCCCACCCTAATCACAGTTTCTGGCCTGGGTTTAAATCATTGTTAAATACTTGATAGATCTTATGGACAGGTTATCTGTTTGCACAAGCCATTGCAACAATTTCACCTGTTAGAAGCTATAATCCATGGGCTATTCATAATTGCTCACATAAGTAATTTGTAAGCTGTTCACTGGGATCTTAGAGAAACTACTTCAGGAAATTATTTTTCTTCCTTTTTTCTTCTTCTTTTTTTTGCCAACGTATAATTCAACAAGGAACTGCAAGCTACTGGCCAGGTAATTCAGTGAGAGCCAGGTAGCTGCCACATAGTCTCTGTCTTCCAGGCTGAGTGATCACTCAATACTGCAACACGTTTCAGGGTCATGTTCACTTACCGGTCCTCTTATCTGTCTTTTCTCTGCAGTGTTTGAACACTTTCCTGTAATGCATTAAGCAATATGAATATTATACATCACCTCTATGGTTCTCTTTCTCATGATCATATAGCTGATGAGAGAAATGTATTAATGTTAATGATGGCTTTATACTTCCTTAATTCTTATTCTGCTTCAGCTTTTCAGAGCAGGGACTCTTTCTTACTGGTTAGATCATCTGGGCTTAAAGCTCATTCTGGTCTTAAAATGTGTTACAGTAACAGTCCTTGTATTTTAAGGGAGGAGTAGTAATGGATTTAGTGATGTCTCTAAAGCAGCATCAATCTGGGGTGCTCAGAGTCTGTGAGACACTCACAGACTTTTCCAGCTGGTCAGCACACAAAGGGCCCTGCAGGGAGGGGGGGCACAGCATGCCTGCCCCTCTGCCCCCAGCACCATGCCAGGGGTGCTCTCCAGAGCCCACCTGTGCCTGCCAGTGCTGCTGCACTGCCACCCCATCCTGCACTGCTCACTGTGTGAGGCTGCAGGTACCACCAGGGGCCCTCCCTGATAAGTTACTACCCACACTCAGTGCCAAAAGCAGCATGGGGGATTCAGTGCTGTGGGTCTCACCAGGGTTTCAGTATGTTGCATCCTGGCTGTTCCCCTCTATTCACTTTCTAGGGCTTGAGAGCAACCAATTTCTTCTTATCTGATTTCTGAGAGGTATCTCTGATTACACCAGTCAGCACATTTACATTTCATCATTCCTTGCTGCTGACGTTCAGTGTTACCCTATATGAAACAGCCCAATAACATTTTCATACAAAAGGTGTTACAGACAGATGGTTCAGGTAATTTTGGTACATTCCTGTGTGACTTGCTTCCAGAGAAAACATCTCCAGGCTCTCTCCCCATCTACTCAGTCTCCCTTCGGCATTTCTCTTCCAGCTGTCCCACAGCCTGTGGACAGACATTCCTCTATGCTGCTGTTCCCTCTTCAGAAATCATTTTTGAAAAGCTGTATCATGATGTAAAAAAAATATAAATCCCCTATTAGTACTTATCCTTCCACTAACATGATTTCCAGTTGTTTGTAGGCTTTGTTTAATATCATCTTTTCAATTTAAATGTTCTTATTCCAAGATAAGAAAAACAATTCACCAACTTGCATTTCTTTTATCTGTCCTAATTAGTTTTCTAATTAATTCATAACTCCAAAAGCCTTCATTTATTTCATGTTTCAGTTTAACTTCTGAGCTGCCATAATCAGATTAGCAATCAAACCTATTTTGAAAATATTTCTTCTCACAGGAAGCTGGGAAAACTCATACAAAACTGCCTCTGTGAATCTAATAAGCTTACGGTTTCCTCTTTGTTCTCCCCAGTCTAATTTTCAAGTTTGCAGGCATTCCACTCAATCTGATGTGAACTTACCCATACAAGACTGATTCTTTCCCCCAGCAACAGCTCTGTTATTATTAGTTATTTGCCTTAGAGTGTTTGGGAAGGAATCAAGTGTGTAGGGAAGTGGGTTACACCAAGCTGCACAACGCCAGGCCTCCTGCGTCCCAAACTATTGCTCTCCCTGCAGTGCAGTCCCTGCTGCTCCTCAGCAGTGACAAGTAACATTTCACTGGCATATCTGGAAAGCAGTCCATTAAAAAGTACAGACAGCTGCAGATCCAAAAGAAGGTGATCGAGCAGAAACCGATAGCAGGGAGTTGTATCCTTCTCCAAAACAGTTTCACTACATGACTCTGATTCAGGAGAGCATCACCTCTTGGGAAAGCACTTACATGGGTGCTTGTCTTTGGAGATATGCTCAGTTCCCCTGAAGTTTCTGAAAGATAAGCATCCTCAAGAGCATCTTGAATAAAGACAGACTTAGCATATGATTACACTTCTTACCTGATTTGAGATCTGGAAAATGTAATCCAAAAAGTAGAAAGTCATTGTCACGGCAGATTTACAGAGCATCACAGCACTGCCTGTGCCTACACAGCAACACTGAGATTTCTTATCCCACTGATACTCTCATTCTTGCCAGTTTTCCCCGGGAAATGGAGAAATTATACAACACTCCCTGCAGCGTCCCTTATAATCTTTCTGCTATCAAACTTTGGAGATGTTCAGAACCTGCTCCCCCATGGTAATATTTACAACAGTTTTCTAAAAATCCTAACAAATGCTGTCTCATTTCTGTGCTCTCCTTCAGGAATTACCCGACACCACAAAGGACTATTTCAAAAGAACCCGAACAAACCAGTGGTTCACACCACATTCACAGTCCTGATGCCTTTTTTAAAATGACATAACATGCTATTTTCTTTCACATGCATGTGAAGAGACAGGGACATGTTAAGGAATGACATAAATAAAGAACTTTTTCTTTCTTTTACATAAACACACAGGAAGGAGCGATTGGGAGAATCACATTATAATAACGTTAGCACAGGCATTGGCAATGCAAATTTTTTAATTCTTTGGATACATCAAACCCATAAAGGTTTTAAAATTTCACTAAACATTTACGACCCTACCCCCAGAAAGCCCTGTAATGTTTGGCCAATGTTAGTGCAATTATAATAATATGGACACATATAGAAAGAGAGGAATAATACTTCAAATGATATGTTCTACTCTGTTACACTAAGGACAAGTTTAGTTGGATAAAATCTCCTGCATGAGAGTCTTACCAAGGCTGAAAGATTCATGCATACAGATGAAGAAAGCCTTGAAGAAGACAGCTACAAAAAATAATTTAAAATAAATATAAATAGGTTATGTAACACCAAATTTTCTCTCAATTTTAAAAGAATTCAGAAGAAATCTAAACAGCATGATGTGACAATTCAGTTAAATTGTTACCAACTTTAATCAATATTAATTTATTCTATAGGAAGTCATTTAACAGTGTTGCCAACAGTTCATCTTCAAAAAAGGATTAGCAACCTTAAAAACAGCTCTCATGATGGGAGAAAATCAAACACATGTTCATTTTTGCTAAAGAACGTATGTATTGCTCCTGTTGTGTTATCACATTGGCGTTCAGTGAATTCACAGTATTTGCACATTAAACATTTGTACTCATGACCTGCAGATTCAGTGCTGAAACTGCTAACTGTGCAGCTGCATAAAGAAAAAAAAAAGCCAGAAAGATTTTTCTTCTAAAAAAAAATCTGCACATGCTCTCATGTAAAACATTGCAGTAGCTGACAGCAGTACCCAGATTCGGATGTCTGTGTGGGCTGAGTAGGAAATAATCTTCCATTAATTTCCAAATAACTTCTGAATGCCACGAGTGCATGATGTTCAATGTCGTGTTTTTCTTGGGGTTTTTCTGACAACTGAAACCCATTCAGAATTCATTCCCTTGTAAAAACAACCTGAAGAGCACAGCAGAGGAGGGGACCCAGCTGTACCTGTCACGCTGCAGTGCACAGGCATGGCAGCATGCTCTGCCTGGCCCCTCGAAAAAGTGCAGCTCTAGCTAGCGACAAAGCAATTCCTTAAAATGGTTGTAGCAAAGGAGGGAATACGTGCCAGCATCTCAGCTCTTCCCCAGCATATGGCAACAGCAGGCATGGGTACAAAAGTGAAGTCTTCTGGGTCTGGGGTCCAGAACTACTCTCATGCTGCAACCCACAGTCCAGCCAGATTCTGACCCTTTACCAGCAGCCTGAGGGACCATTCAGAAGACCCCAGATGCACCTATGAGCTACATACACAAAATGTGGGGGCTGTGCCCATCATCTACCCATCCATCCACACAACACATTTCTACTGGTCAGGAGAATGCAAGTTTGCCAACACAGAGATCAAACCCACAAGCAGAGCAGTCTGAGGGCTTTAACCTGCTTGCAGTTGTCTCCCACTGTGCAGCTTGTGCATCACTTGGGTTTGTCACCTCTGAGGGACACTGAAATGCAAGGCAGAGGTGCACTAAAATTATGCAGCATTAGAAGATCGATATCTGTTAAATCTGCACATTCTACATTCGCTCTTCCTCCTGCCATGTCCCACTCAGTCCTGCCAGCCCAGCAGCGAGAGGAACCCTGGGCAGTGGCGTTGCTGGACAGGAGCCGACAGAGCAAAAGCAGAGGAGCAGCAGAGTGTTATGGGCCCAGACTGGGCACACCAGTAAGGCAGCACTCTGCAGAACAATGTTTTATATATAATCCATTATGGGATGAAGGACGTGACAGTTCAGAGGACATCACTTTTCAACACCTTGCCCTCGTGTACATTCTCCTGGCTTACAAACACCTTGTGCCTGCAGTGTCGGCGCAGGGGCTGCTAGCAAAGCTGGTGCAATAAGGTGTAGCACTCAGCTGCTTTTAGCAGCCTTAATGCTTTCCTAAGCATCTTGCTCGAAGGATTTAATACTTCTCATCATCTCCTTTTGCCACACATCCCTCTGTATGACACATAAATAAAGAAAGTGTACTCTTTCTATTTTGGTACCTCGTACTGACCATCAGATGAAGGGGAAACACAGTCAGTCAGCATTTGACAGAAATTAAAGAGAAAGCAGGTTGAATTTGACCTGTGCAGTAGGTTTCAAAGGCAAATCCATAAACTGTCCTCAGCAAGGCTGCAGTCTGACAATACCAGCTGTCAGAGATGCTCAGACCTTTGCAAAAATCTGGAGCTCCAGCAGCACTTCCCGTAGCCCCCTAAATCATATCTTTATCAGGAGAACACAGGAGTGTATAACAGCTCTGACAAACACGTGACTGGCCATACATCCCCATGTTCTAGAATTGTGAGTGAGCCTGAAGTGAAAACCAGAAACTTTCAGGCAGAAATAGAAAGCAGGTTCCTCCACTGGTCTGACCACAGCAGTCCCATGCATGGCCACCACACTGCCCACAGCCACATGTGCCAAAATACCTGGGTGCCTGGAAGCCAAGTGACCTGGGATGCTTGCCCAGGGGCTGGCAAACCTGGAAAAAGAAAAAGCTTCAAGGGCTTGGCAGGCTGGACTACACAGAGTGGCAACATCCACTTGCCAAATCCACAGAGAGGCAATCAGCACTTCACTGTTTCAATATTTCTGAAGCTCAGATTAATCTGACTCCAAGACTAGATTTTCTGAGCTATGAAGATGGTTTTAATATTGATCCTTTTTGTATTCTCTTACATCAACTACTACTTGCAACTGGATGGAAATCTTCCAGGAATATTGCAAACGATAAATGGTTTGACAAAACCTGAGATATTTTATCCACAGAGATGCTCCTTATACTGGAGGAAATAAGAACCCTTCACCAAGCACTTGGGAAATATTAATTATTTATACAACCAAAAACCACTCTCGGGTCTCTATTTATGTACTTCTCCATCAAAAGCTTTTACGTTACTCTTGTAAGTATCAGAGCCTGCTCTTTTGATCCTGAAATTTCACATCCTTGCTGAAACTTTAGGCTTCCAATGGCTCGCAATGACCCCTGTGATGGACCTGATTCACCACTGCTGCATCTCTTACCAAGTATTAAACCTATGCTGAGGTCAACAAGCAGTTGCTCTCAGTCTGAAGTATTTGACCCCTTTCCCCAGGTCCCTTGCATTGTCATTCACCTAACACTGAAGAAGCAAGTCCATGTGTTTCTCACAGAATGGTTTCTCATCAAGTAGGAAAATTTTCACCCCAGTGTGAATTTGTATTGTGGAGTTCCTGAACATGGGCACTCAGGCACAGGCACCTATGGCCTCAGCTGCAGTAAGCAGAGCACACATCACTTGTATCAACACTAGCGAGTGCCAAGAATTCACCCAGCTTTGGGCACTTTAAGCACTTAGGCAGAAATGTAGTTGCTAATGACCCTATGTAATCCATGGAAAACGATCATTCCCCTGGAAGCATCTCTGTCTCTCCACTGACTATGCAGAGATCCCAGTGCAATTACTTTCCTAACCTGGGTGCCTCAGGTGAGGTAAATCCATACCCCTTCAATGTAGTCTTAGCACTAAAATGCCCTGAATTGCAACTGCCTTGCCTTCATGTTCCTCCTCTTCCTTTGTATTGCCACCTTGTCCTTCCCATTCAGCCTCTAAAAACTAAACTCTTCATTGATTTCTCTCATCTCTGACCTTCCAGGAGCAGAAAGGAGATGAGAGGGACATAGGTTTCAAAATCACAATGGATGGAATAAGTATCTAAAAGTATTTTTCTTGATGTATGAAAAATAACAACAGTAGAGAACACCAAGATAAGTCTTTAAGACATTTACTAACTGGAGGAAGAAATAAATTAAAACGTCCAATAAAAGTTTTATAGCAGTTAGTGATTGCACTTTGGAAAACCTGCTAGCAACAAAGTTAATGGCATAATAAATTATTTTTTGTGTGAGAAATGATTATTTGGGGTTTTAAGATTTGACAATCTCTTGTAAATCTAATCAGCCAGCTAGCAATTAATAACATTAAATTGCTTCACGTCTTTCTGCACAAGCACAGTCGTGCTGTGCCAAGGCACACACCTTCAAATGCTCGGGTTCCTCTTACCGGCTGGTTCACATTATCTGCGTGCATGCAAAAGAGAGCATTTCTAAAAGTGTTAAATAACTATCAGCACAAGCGCGGGGAAGTGAGCAGAGGACACAAGATTTCTACCAGCATGTTTGGAAGACCCTTTATTTAACTTCAGATTCTGCCTGGCCACTCTTTTGTGTTTCCCTTTAAGACACAAGCAGATAATTTGAGCCTGACATGTCTCAAATCAACACTCAAACCCTCTAACTTACTGTGTTTTCATCTATTACGCTTTTGATCCTCAAAGGGACTGAAATATGTTTGAACCAAATCATTTTTCATCATTGTGGATGGCATTACAACTTTTACCCATGGACTACGTTCAGATGAGGAACGAGACAGTGCCAAAACATCAAAGCCAGGGAACTAGAGATGGCTTGGGTACTTCTGTTAATTTGGATTCAAGATTATATACTGGACTATAGGGTACAAAAAATAGTTTGTTACATGGGACAGCCAGAGTTCAAACACAGAATTCAAGAGTTCCATCTCCTTTACAACACCCGCTTCAGAGCTTTGCTTTAAAACTGAACTCACCCAGAGTTTAATGGCCAGAGATGATGTGAAGATGAATCAGTGGTTGCCAGTCTGAAGTGAAAATTCATAGCATCATTGCACAGGAAAGGAGGCAGCGCAGTGCTGAGTGAGACTTAAAATCTATATTTGTCCATTATAATACTTTTTCTAAGTTATTACATATCCCAAGGAAAAATGAATGTGCCACAGCAACTTCATTTAAACTTCAGTAGAGTTTGAAGTTATTTGGATTTTGTCTATGCGCGATTTCATCTATTGCTCTTCTTGTCTCCCATCAGCAATGTAAGCCAAAATCCTGTTACAAAATCCAGTAGCTTTTCATCTTCAAACATTAATTAACTCAAATTCTATGTGAAGTTGGCAAACATCACTGCCCTCCATTCCTCAAATAAGGAGACAGACAGCAGCAAAGCAGCATTCCTGAAACCGCAAAGAAATCATCCCTGAGGCCAAAATGTGATTTAACTTCTGCGCTTTTATAAACTGAGCGGTGGCAGTGACAGCGCACCCATGATGAGTGTCAGTGGGCCCTAAGTCAGCAAACACTAAATCACTCTTTTGAGAGTCTGTAGATGTGAACAAACAACCTCATGGCAGGGCCATCTGCAGGAACTTTCCAGGTGCAATTCTGTAGATACTTAGGCAAAACGTTCTCTAGGCTTGTGTCCCCACAGGCATACAGAGCCAACAGATTGATCCAAGGCAGAAACTGTAAGCAAATATTAGTAGCAACATAATGCCAAGAAAGGCAGTGCAGTTCTGCACCTCTGCACGTGATTTATACATCACACATGTGAGGGGGTATGAAACCCTTGCTCCCCAAACCAATCTGGTTTCAGTCCATCTCTCCCAGCTGGAGGAAACCCTGCTTTCACCACCTCAGTTCCCTTTGCCTCCTGTTCCATATGTTTGCTGGGATTCTTATTAGGCCATGTAGAAAAGGCATCAGACTAGAACTCCACTTCTCAAGAGCTCTTTGGAAGTGTAATAGCCCTTCTCCACTATTTGCACTTTTTTCAGTAAGCAGGAGGTTTATAACAATCAGCATGGCCTGACTGTTCACGGAGCCTCTGTCTGCAGGTCCACAGGAACTTGTTCAATGAGCTCCACATCCTTGGCCCAGGCGTGTCACACCTTACCACAATACAAATCCTGCTCCAAACATAAAGTACATCACTTTTATTAAAAGTCTCTCACTTCAAAGGGAAATCACAGTGGAACAGAGCATCAAAGAAATTCATGGGGCTCCTTAAGCATTTATAAGCCTCCTAAGAGCAAAACTCTTATGGCACATCTTTTCAGCTAAATACAGACTCAGTTTTAAATTATATATATTTTTTTACACTGAAATACCATAATATCTGTGAAGACAGTGAACATCTGTGAAGCCAACAGTGAAGGTAACCCAGGTATCTTGGTCACTTCCATGGGCAGAGTTTGGTGCTGAGGACAACCTACACCAGCTCACACACCACATCACCTTATTTTGCTTACTCCACTTTTTGAGGGTACATAGAAACTATTTGCTCACCCAGAAGCAGGCACCTGGATTACACAGCCGTGGAAGCAGCCTGTCCTGCTGCAAGGAAGCTTGCAGCAGCCCCCAAGGGAGCAGCAGCCCTGGAGTGTGGTCACTCTCCCCAGTCCCTTGCCCAGGTCAGTGCCCCCCAGTACTGCCCTCCCTCACCCCAGACCTCACCACTGCCCGACAAGGAGGGCACTGAGTTACTCAGCCCTTAGCCTTGAGGCACCCACCTCACACTCTGCCACCACCGCAAGACACCACGAGGAAGCTCCCCGGGCAGATGCCAAGGAGCTGGGAAATTGGATTGATCAAGAGTTCAACACAAATGTTATTATTTGATAATCACTAGTGCTAATTCTCACTCCACCTCCACTACAAAACGCAGTGTGATGGTCCCTGCACAACGATGCTGCACACACACGCTGGGAGAGGTCAGCTCCTCTGAGCACAGCCAGGCCACCACAGCAGCCACATGTCGGGGCCAGACACATGCAAACACCTAACCCAGCACAATGGGTGCAGTATCACATCCTCCCTTATCAGCTATTCTTTGGATTTTGGTCTTTTCTTTCAAAAACTGAGTAAAATGAGACTTTTTAAAAATCTTATTACAAGTGAGGAACCTGGTAGTGAAGAAGGTGGCTGCATGCAAGACTCCGGGTGCCTATTCCTATAAAAATAATGTGTGAAAGCTTCTACTCAATTAGTGCTGCCAGTGTAAATTGTTTTCACCAGTAATGATGTGATAAAACGTTAAACAGCAGGTGGGAGCTCCATTACTAAATGGCCAGGAGGAAACCAGCTAAAGGATTTTTTGTGTCTGCTGAGAATTGACCACTATTATAATTGAGTAACCTTTTTTAAAAAGAGGTACTAAGCTAAGTTCTCGTGACCTTAACTGCTTCACATAACTTCACACGTCACTTGCTACTGTTGTTGGTATCCTAAGTGTCACTTGATATTCATGACAATCCATGAAGTCTATCATTTGCAATAATTGATGTCGTTAATATACATTCTTTGAAGGCTTTTCTGTAATCATTAGCTAACCATGCAGGATGTAAAATCAATGATCTGAACTATGTCATTAATAATAAGTTGTTTTTTTTTCATAAAATATGAATTCTGCAGGTTATTTGATTTCTATGATCACTGTAGAGAAACAATAATGTTGACACAAACCAGAATTTCCATATGACCCAACAGAGTTATTTAATGCTAACTCCTTTTTTTTCTTTAGCTAGAAAAAAGTCAATATTATTTTCTATGGACCATGCAAAACATTAGTCCTAGAAAAATTAAAACAGTGGAAACACTGAAGACCAAATCTGCTCTAGAATGATTACTTAAATAAAGTGTGAGTACTGATAAAAAGTTCTCTGGCCTGAGATGGAACAGTAGAATTTTGCCACTAAATTCATGGACAGTGAGTGTTTTTTTATTTCCTCCTCTTCTCCATAAAAATCTGGGGGCTTTTGCACCCTGTAAGCTGTTCTCTGCAGGAGTCACAAGCATCAAACTACAGGGAAAACAATATAAAGGAATCACACAATCTCCTCCTTTCTATACTGTCTCTTTTAATAACTTCTTTCTCATAAATCAAGCCACAGACAGGCTTTGCCTATTGTCCACACACTCACATGGCAGAGAGGGAAGAGATCACTGCAGTCACCAGGTTTAACTCCAGCTACTGACGGTGGGAAGAGGGCGACTCCTTCCCAGAGATGTACTCAGATCTCACAGTGGTGAGGACACCACAGATGCTACCCAAAGCAGGACCAAAAGGCATCCTGGGTCATCATGCCTGCTAAATCTCCCTCATGAACTGCCTCACCTCAATTCTGAAGCTTATTCAGACCTTGTTGTCTAAACTCTGGGTGGCTTTTACTGCACTTCAAGACATGAACATCAGCAATTCTTTTCCAGCTGAGAGAATGGATGGATCCAGAAGACAGAGGTTTCCCAGCTAAATACTGCCCTGAGGCATATAAAGCATCGTAAGTGCTATTTTCTCCTGTGAACTTTGAGCCAAAACGTATTGAGTCTTCCTGACCCCTGTCACACTGATATTTTAGATTTAAGCTGACAAGGGTAGGGTATCATCAATGCACCTGGAGCAAGCAGCACACAGCAGGCTCTCAAAGGCCAGCACAGCTCTCAGGTCCTTGGGAAACACAGCAGTGGAGATATTTGAAGCTTCGCCCTGAGAAACAGTGATCAATAGTTATGCAGCATAAGCCTGGGAGACACTTTCTTCTGGAGACACACTGGGAGAAAGCATCCTGTCCAGAAGTGAGACCCCTCTGGGCACCCTCCTCCTCTCTCCCTGTCCACCCAAGGCCAGCCCCATCACCTCAGCCCCAGCAAGAGGAAGAGGAAGAAAAGCAGCTCTAAGAAAGCAAAGAGAAACCTATGATTGTGCCTTATCATAACAGGAGGTGCTGACATGCCCCAGGCATGGGTGCTGAGCATTCCTGCCTGTTGTTACATCCCCATCCGTAGACTACATGCAGATCCCAACCTCTAATTTCTCGTGTCTCTTCCCCTCTTGACTGAAAACTCCCCAAAGTGACAGCTTTATAAGAGAGATGTTGCTGAAGACAAGATCTGACTGACATCATCTTTACAAATGAGGTGCTGTCAGGCAGAATGCATCTTGATTTGTGGATTTGCAAAGAAAACTGTTTAAAATGTTTACTCATAAACTCAGCAGATTGGCTACAAAGAAATTGAAAGATATTAAGGCTTAGAAATTTTAATGCCGTTTAATAAGAAGTACTTTAAAGAATATTACCTCACTACATAAATAATAGTTTGCTGTTTAAAACTGAATAATTACCAGTGGGAAAAGCAGCAATGTGACTGTGAATGCCTGAGAAATCCCTGACATCAACACCACAGATAAAGAGAGTGTGTCTGCTTTAGCCTCACAGGAATAGACCAGTAGAGCCCATTTTTTATTTTTTTTGGCTGTTTCAGACTGCTGAAATTTGTCCAGGGAAACTTCTCCTGAAGAAACAGTTTCTCAACAGAAAGCTTGTATTTCATGGCTGTTTCCAGTGGAAGAAATGGTTGCTCACGACAGAAGTCCAGTCTGTCTCTAGCCTCTGCCATGTGTTTGTTAAATCATCATGGACACGACTTCCTCTTGGCAGTTTACTGTCCATTAACAGCATCACTTCTAAGCAGTTTGCTGCAGAATGTGCTAAGAGGTGCCTGTAGGAAGGCACCTCTCTGCAGCCTCTTGTTTTTCATGTGTATCCCCAGAGCTGGAAGCTCACCAGCACAGGGCAAGGGAAGGAGGCTGTGGTTGCAATAGGAGTGTTTGAATTTCCATCCTTCATTTCCTTTAGCACAGCACAGAGTTTCTGTTTTCATCAGAGATCAAGATAGCTTTGGTCAGGCTATTTTTATTTTGTATTACATTTTTTCATTGCTGCATGATCCCCTCTTCTTACCTTGAACTGGACCACGATGAGATACTCCCCCTGTTCTCAATCATCCATTCTTTGGGGAAAAAGAAAACCAGGCAATCACACTGCAGGGACAGCAGCATCTTCTCATAAAGATCTTCTGGGGCTTTGTCTGCAAGGCTGGGTTTTGTTCTCATCCCTTCGTTAGAACCAGAGGAACACCCTCAAGAGGCTGAACTGGCATTTAGGCACCTGTCAAATTTAGCTTTCACACATGACTGTCCTGGCTGACTACAGAGTTCATTTCAGATCTCATAGGAACCATGTTCCTCAATCCCTCTTGAAAAGATATTTGTTTTCATTCTAAATCTAATTATTTTAATTGCCAGCCAGAATTTGCTTTCCTTACACTCGCATAAAGCATTGCACTTTCCACCTCCCACAATCACCAACTAACTTGCATAAAAGAAAATACATTACATTGATTTTCTTCCATGGGATATACATCAAGGAAAGGAAAGGATTGATTTCCCTCCATAGGAAACAAGACATAAAAGTTCTTAATCCAGCTGCTGCATTCAGTTACCATGTACAGTATGAAAAACTGTGCCATAAAAATGAAATTAAATGCCTAACAGCACAGACTATTATTTCAGCGTGTTATCTTAAAGTACCCAGTGTTTTGGCAGGACACAGCATAAACCTTTAAGCATTACCTACATTCATTTTTTTCTAACAGATTCCAGTACTTCTTTATGCACCTTTCCGGGATGCTCTTGAGAAAGGACTGTGTTTCGTCACCTGTCTCTGATTCCAGTGAGCAGACTCTGAATCCAATCACACCTACTAAATTTGAGTAAGAGTGGCAAATCTCACACTGTGCTATGGCAGACTGCACTCTTCCATCACATACCAATCCCATGAGGATTTATAACTGAAGATATAGTTCACAGTCAGCTTTAAAGATTTTACCTCAGGACTGCACCATCCTTGACTTTAAAGTCATCCATGCAGATTTTCACGGGTCAAAGATGAAATTACATCAGTTTTCATAAATTCTGTGGCCTGTATAAGGCATAAAAAAAGGCAAAGCTAGAAATACCAGATCCAAGCACTGCAAAATTTGCAGCTCAACTGCTGGATTCAAGCCTGGGCTAATCCTTAGTTGAAATACATTAGTCACTGTATCATTCTGAAGTCGTGAGCATGGACCAGCTGCCGCTGAAAAGAAGGATTCCTCCATATTTCACATTTGCAAAAATAATTCCCAGCACTTCCTCTTTTCTGTACCACGTGCACAAGGGGGAACACAGTTTTCTGTGACCTAAATGCCTGTAGGAGATGCTGAGTGCTATCCAGGAGATGTTGTCTGCTGTTCATGAAAAAAAGGTCCATGTCCCATCACACCCCTCACTCTGAGCAGGTGGCAGGACCCAGGGAAATGCAGCAGGACTCACCTGTGCCACCAGTGCCCCTGCTAAAGGAGGATATTCCCTTGCTGCTCCCTGATTCACTTCTGAGCCTTCAGCTGCCTTGAACACAACATTTAAATTTCTCTTTCTTTTCAAGGCCATTTCCCTGGTCAACAAACGCTAACAAACACTAGATCTGCTTTGATCAGTATTCAGTAAAAGTTGGGCAGATATAACCCTTTTGGATGGCATTTTTTATATCTATAAACAAAATATCAGCAAAAGGTTGAAGCTGCTCTGTCCTCTGAATGGAGAGGGACACAGTTATTGATCTGGACATTAGACTGCCATTTTATTGAAAGAAAGACTGATTATCTTTGTACCTAAACTGGCAGAAGATATCAATAAGACACTTCCTATACATAGCACAAATGCAGGCAGCTCCTATTTTAGGGGTGGTATGTTGGCCATTAGCAGAGACATTGCTTTCCTCACTGTTGTTTAACAGTCATTATTTGCCATTAAAAATTATGATCAGTTTTAGATCAATACATCAAATCAAACACATGGAGTGTCATAAATAAAACTGTTGTACACTTTAAGGTTAAAATTAATCAGAAAAAAGAAACATCATACTTGCTTTAGCTGTGCACTCATCATATCTAAATTGTGCAAATGGCAGGAAGAAAAGGCCCCACAAAGGGCAGAATACCGTTTCCTAGCCACTCAGCAAAGCAACAAGAAAAGCTGGTGGTCATTCGCTGCAGCAGGAGACAATTTGTGTGTAGCTGGTTTGTGCTCACTGTGTGCATGTGCTGCTCCGGAAGATGCAGCTACCCATGTAGGCTCTGCAAAGATTTCCTCACTCGTGGCTGCTACCTGGCTCAGACAGAATTTTATTCGTCTGCCTTTCTAATATTTTTCTCAAAGGATTTGACTGCCCTTGCATTTCTTACCAGAGCTCAAATAGGTTCCTTGATGGGCTTTAATAATAGCTACTAAAGTGATGTGAAGTCAAGAGTCTCCTGCAAGAGTACCATGCTCATTTGATGTTCATTTATAGACCAAAGAGTAAACAAATCCACTAAAGGCATTCAGGGATCCACTGTCAGACACGCTGGCGAAATACCCCAGAGTCATCCTGGGACATTTCAGCACTTACATTGGCAGATCTCACATGAAAGGAAAGAACTACTTTGAAAATAAAAAAATGCATTTTGCCTAAGATTTTTTAAGTCCCTAAGTCTATGGGGACGTACAAAACACAAAGCTATGTCCATGTCAGTTCTCACAATCACCCACAGTCCCAAACACTTCCCTCTCCTGCCAGCTAAGGGCAGCAAGCCAGACCCACAGCTTCTGTCAGACCACGGGGTTTAAGATTTATTCTTTACCTGTCTGTGCCCCTGGTCAGGAGATGCTGCAGGTCCCCCTGAGCTCCATTTCAAGGGAATGGGCTAATTTCTTTAACTGATTCCTAACCTTAAAGATGCCTTCCTAGGGGTAATGAAGGGAAACCATACTTATGCCACACTTGCCTGGTTCATGCACTTGTGCAAGATATTTCACTGCATAAATGCCTCTGTGGCCAAGAATAAGGTTTTGGCCACCCTTTTAGTGCACTTAATTCTAAACAAAGTGGGAGATACTTAGGGATTATAGCAAAAAATCACATGCAAAACCTAAGAAAACAAAGCTGTTTAATAGTTAAATGTTACTGCATACTTGAGAACAATTCATAGTAAAGCTGCCATGAGCTGCAGCCAGCTTATTTGTTTGATTCTATTAAGCTGTTATTGTGGCAAATGTCTTCCTTATTTACTTGTTTTTCACATGTGGCATCTTGCTATAAAGTTTGACCAGACTTCCAGAAAAACAGTGATTATCCTCAGTTATTCATTGTGGCACAAAGAGTCATGACCCCCAGATGAGGATCTCCAGCCACCGCTCACTTGTAAATAAATACAAACTCAAACAATTTAAAGCTATTAAGGAGAAAGACAAAGTTTGCTTATTCTGCCCCAGGTACTTAAACTGACTTTGTTCATTTCAAGAAGTAACATTGCTACTCTATAGTTCAGAAGAGGTTGTAAATTAACCAGCACTGAACTGGATATATTCACAGTTACCATTTGCCATTGCCAACCTCCTATAGATTTCCAATAAACAGGTCTCATTCATTATGAAAATTAGATAATTGAAACTATCTATTTGCTCCAAGGCTGTGGTCTCAGGGGTGGCGCTTGCGTGTTGCCATGACAAGAAGGTGACAGCAGCCGTAATTCACTCTCACAATTCTCTTTTCCCGTTTTGTTTGTCAGCAATAAGATAATTTTTTTGAGATACTGGAGATTATTGCTCGACTTCTGCCTGAGGAACATACTTTTTTCCTTATTACCATCCCTATCTCAGTAGAGATATTTAAAAATGATAAGAGGATGGAATCCTGTCAAAACCAACAATCACACCATTACCTTTTCCATGCTGCAGATTCCAAACTATTGATTATTATGCAGGCTCTGAAGCAAATACAATGGAGCAAGTGGGAATGTACAGCAAACACTGCCTAACAACTTTGCATGCATCCCTTTCCATTGAAGAGAATGCATATACTGAGGTATCAATTAAATGTCTTTGCCTTTCTGATTGAAATCTTAAGGATGAAAATTAATATTTTGCATTGGACTGTGCAGTAAGGTAGAAGAGGTAGAGACAGGTTCAACTAGTGTAAAATGCTTGGATGTAGTACAGTCCACTGAGTTATAGGTCTGTATCTCCTGTTTAAACAGAAAAAAAGAAAAAAAAATCTCAGAAATGAAAAGCTTCCCACTCACAAGATCCCTTTTTCTAATTTTCTCACCATCCTCTTCAGCCAGTGCTACAACATTTTAACTCACTCCTTGCTCCAGTGGAAGCCCATTTAGTCATTAGTTGTTCCAAACCTGTATTCAACGGTACCTCGAGGTGATGTATCTCTCTGGGATGGATCTCACTTGGTGCTGTGCTATTTTTCTTTTTCCAGAACAACTATGATCATCAGATTGCATGCTCAGCAACTGAAAATTACTCAGATATATGTAGTAGCAGATAACCCCATGGTTCAGGGAGTTGGTGACTGGATGATCCATTACCCATTTCCCAGATCCCAAGCTATTCACGAGTCACTGTGCCTCATCATCTGACAGGCTACTGCTTGGTTCCACGTGAGGCAATTTATAAAATCTTCATTTATTACTGTTTATGTATGAAGTCACTTATTTATTTAATGAAATCACATTGAGATATCAGACACTATTTAAACTGCATATTATTAACATGAAAACTTTGATTTGAGAAGGTTTAATACAAAGCTGGCTCCATGGAGGAGAGGTCTTGATTCCCATTTGCACAGAATCAGAACATACCAAAACTGTCTTGTTTTACCTTCTGTCATCATTTTATTATTCTTATCTACAATAATAATCTGCAAGTTTTCTACAAAAAGAAAAAATAAAACAAAGCTACCCATGATTTTTTAAAGGAAACCTCTTCTTTTGCTTTAATGCATGAATTGCAGGCAGCTGGTCATGCTTTGCACTTGGAAGCCAGGAGGCAGAAGAATCCGGTTTGTGTTCCTGCGCTGCCCGAGTTGGGGGCAAGGAGTTACTCCCAGGTCTCCCCTATCACTGGGTTCTCCACTGCTGCCCCAGAGCTGACCTCTGGTGAGGAGGATTCCCCCCATTCATTTGGACATGGGGAGACCAGCTCATCTTTCTTTGAAAGGGAAAGCTTGGCTCAAGTCCCTCCTGGTGGAACAACGCCCCTACACAAAGTGGAACAGCTATGAGCAAAGATGTGGGGAGACCCTCAAGATGTCCTCAGGGTTGCAGACTCACAAAAGCCATAGAAGGGTGAGCTTAAAGTGGTTCTCTCACCCACAAACCAAGGGGGTTCAGAGCCTTTCCTCACATTCTCAGCAAGCTCCATAACTACAGAGATAACATACATTGGACATTAATCACTATCATTTTCATGGAAAAATGAGTTTCATCCCCATATAGAAATGTATCCAAAATAATAAAGTTATCATCTCAGATCGTTATTTCTCAAAAAGAAAAGTTTTCTCTTACTACGGGGAGAAAATCAGTTTAAAGCCCAACGTCTCTGTCTGGCTACTGTTTAGGTAATCTTCTAATGGGTTCCCAAAATCATAGCCTTTGCTCAGCTCTTGTGAGATAACATGACCTCTGCAGGAAGGACATGTCAAAAGCAAAGCAAGAAGGAGGCAGCACCCAGTTTGGGGAAAAATGAATTTTATCCCTTCTCATGTAGGACTTGCTGCAAAGGCATCCCTAAACCAGCTCATTTCTACTGCAGTCAGAGATACAGAATTTTGTGTAATCTGTGGTAATAAAAACGGCTGCTCCAAAGGAATACTTGACCCGTATTATCAGTTCTTCTCCCAAAGGATGAGAATAAATGAGAGTAGCATTGGCAACTGCCTGGGCTAAAAGGGCAATATCACTCAAAAGATCCCATCGTCAGCTACCATGGGAACATTTGACTGAGTAAGTAACCGAGAGGCATCAAGGCCTCTGCCTTTAAAATTACACTACACTTCACACATAATTCCAAGCCATGTTCTGCATCATTCATTTCATGATCAAAAAATTATATTTTTACTTTTACTAACAACATTTAAACTATGATGTACCTGCAGGGAAATGCATGATTGCTCTGCAAGAGAACACTTCAAATATTGAAATTGGCATGTCCTTTATCCACAAGCCAAGAGATTCATTACACTTGTTAAAACTAAAATATGCAATACTGGAAGAAAAGGATATAATTATAATTTATGGAGAGGGTATTCAGTAAACAGTTTGATTCAAATCATTTGTATGTGCTGCTTTAAATAACCATCCTCCTGCATGAAAAACTCTGAGTTCAAACAGAATAAATGCAGAACTGGAATTCAAGTTGGTGTTTTATTCCATACAATGACCATTCAAATAGAAAAATCTCTACTGATTACACTCATTTATGGGCCTTGGTAAGGATGAGAAACTATTTTAGCTAATTTATGAAGATTAGAATAGTCATGACTTATAGGAAATAATTTATATAAGCAGTTCTGAAATATACTTCTAGATCAGGAAAGAGCCAAAATTCTGGCAGTGGCCACATTAGCAAAGTGAAGACAGACAATAGTATTGATTAAAATTTGCATAATATCTGCTTAATTAAAAAAGCAGTGTTACATTTTGCAGCCAATAGATTAATCCACTTTTCAACCACTTTTAAAAGAATAGCGTAATTCTAGTTCAGAAATATTTTTTCCTCCAAGCAATTTGCCAAATAAGGGGCTAAAATGTAAAATATTTTTTCCATTAGTTTTAGGTAATTGAAATGCAAAGTGCTGAACACTTAATCTTTCCAGACAGGAAAAGCTGCCTGCTGTCAGATTTTATTAAGTCTTTTTGCTGCTCTTTTTACAGTCAATAACAAGTGTCTAAACTCAGGAAATGATGTAGAGGTAGTGTTGAAAGGCAAGGATATGATAAGGTGGTGTTTGCATTCAGGATAATATGAAAAAGTCCAACATGTACACCAGAAGATTTTTCTCCATGTCAACTAATTAGCATGTTTATTGGAAGCATTAATTATTCTGACAACCGCAAAGATTGTTAAGTGTGTTAACTCCTCACATGCTCCTTTCCCACATCTTTCCAGGTAGACTGTTTAATATGCCAACCATCACAGGTAGATTTCCATATCTTAATAAACTAAAAGAAACAGTTCTTTCCAATTCTAGCATGTTTTAGGAAGTAAAAAAGAAATTCTACCATGAATAAGTGAGTTTCAAAACAAACCCAAGACAAATACAGTTTTGATAACAATTAGAAAATCCTTGACACCTTCATGGAGGTGGCCTTCTATTTGAGCATATGGTGCTATTTGAACCTCAGAAAGACTGATCGAATTTAAACCTACACCTGGAAAAACAAGTAATAAATTTTCAAGGTCCCAATATCAAAGCAGCCACCAAAGATAGGTGCACATCTATGCCGTAATTGCTCTTGATGAACAATTGCTATAGAAACAATGCAGTTTCCTCATGTGTTCCAAAATGCTGTTCCTGGAAGCCCAGAATAGGAAATCTCACTGATGTGTCTGGTTCCTGTTATTCTCCCACAAAGATGGGCTCCAGCAGCATCTCCTGTACTGAAGCTGGAACCCACTTTATGGACGAGTCTCCCACCAAAATCCTGTGCCACCCCACAGCACATCTGAGACTGCCAAAAGTGCTAGAGAGGTTTGGGACCTGATGCCTCACAAAAAAAACCCCAAAACCTGAATAGATAAATAAAAGCATTGCAAGGTTTGATCATCAATCCTATGTGATACACTAAATAAGGGTGTGGTGTTATATCTGTTCATAAATGAAATTAATTTACAGGCAACGTGACTGCTTAGAAAAACGACTACATCACTAGGACCATGCTTTCCCACCAGCCTTTTCCAGTGTCACTCCTGCTCACATCTAAATTTTTAGGGCAAATAATCATTTTCACTGTGCCCAAAATCACTGCTGGGAACAGCATTTTCCAGCCTCAGCCTCACAAATCTGTTTCCCGCAGAAGAAAAAAAGGGATTGATTTATTTATTTTAATCTTTGTAGCATGCTGATGCACAGCTTTTTGGCAGCAGCATAAATATGCCCTATTTTCTCCTATCTTTCTTCTTTCCCATTATTTTCTTTCCACTTTCTTTGCAATTTTTCTTTCTTTCATTTCCTCTAGTGTTATTTTCCTTGTCTACCTTTCTTGTACTTCAAGCTTCCTACTCGCAGTTCTGTCTCTTTACACCCCTAGCTGAGTCAATCTTTCTTTCCTCACTTCTCCTCACTTTCCCTCGCTGCTTTTCACATCTCCAACTTTTCATTTCGCTGTCATCTCTGAATTGAGGCCTTTCAGCATCCGTTTCACACATTCTTCTTCTGCTACATACATGCATAAAAGTATCTGTTACCGACATGGATGCATATGCAATGAAAATTGTCTGTTTATTAATAGCTTGCAGTTGCTGAGCTCTGATTGAGGCTTTTTTACATCCCACTAAATGTTTTTCTAAAGATCTCCTGTTACTCCTGTGTCTTCACAGCCAGACAGGGACCTTTGTCTACAGACACTTTGAAAAATCTTAAATCTAGGGCCATCGTGTAGTCTTTTCTTTTTCTCAGGTTAGCTTCTCCTGGCTTCCTCCTCCTCTGAAAAACCAAACAGCCACAGATCTAATTATCAGTTTCTCAGACCATCATTAGCAAAGTAGACTCAGAGTGAATTGAATATCACTTCAGGGAGATCATTACTTGTACAATCCCACAAAGCTTTTTAATATACCTTTCATTAAAACTGCGCCCCCAAGCATTTTGCAAAAACTCAATAATACACTTGTGAGGCTGAATAATTTGGGGTAAGAAGAGAGAATTTAAGAATCTGCATACAAAGTAAAAATACTAAATCAAGGTAAAATCCAAAGAACAATGAAGTGGCTGTGAGCAACTCAATAATGGTGGTTGTGTGCAGATCTGAGCTCACTCCCCTGATATTAGCATGAAAAAAACTAATAGGACACAGAAACAGGTCTATCATGGACAGACTGATCTCTAGAAAAGCAGAGAGAGCAAGCAAGTCTTAAACACCTAAAGCTTGCTTGACAACTCAGGTATTTCAAGAAACAAATTAAAAGCAATGTTGCTTTTGCTCCATCAATGATGAGCACATCTGCACCACTCAAAGGACAAAACAGCGCCAGCGATGGGAGCAAACGACATTTTGAGCTACTCAGTACTTGCCTAGAAGAAATCCCAGCAAGCAACCAGTCTGTTCCTACTGCTACTCAGGCTGAAACAGAAAAGTTTCTATCAAGAAAAAAAATCTGGGAGAGCTGTAAACTGACTGCACACTTCCACACTTCGAGGCAGCTTCCAGCCTGGTGCAATGTGAACAGCGCTCCAGTCATTTTCTGTAAAAAGCTACAACTCAAGTGTCATAATTTTATAACTGTTTAGGGATGTAGGGATGCAGATAACTAAAGTCCAAAAATCCACCAGAGACTCATCTGCCTTTTTAGGCGTATCAAAATCTCCAAATCAGATATTAAATAAATGAGTGTCACATACTAAATACAGCACTAAGTACAACATTGTATGGGTTCTGGGCATCTTCCAAGCACACTTTGGTGTAGTAGCAGAAACAGTCCAAAAGGAAAAAAAATAACTGGGATTAAAGAACAGAGCAAAGATAAATAAGAAAAGAATGACAGTCGAGGAAAAACAAACTGAGCACTGTTGATAGCTTTCTTACTTATTATGATGCTTAAGTTAATTTATTCTTAGCACTAAAATATATCTTTTGGATGAGATAGCTGAAGTTGGCTACAAAGCCAGTTCTTTCCCGTGGGAAGGAAAGGGGATCCAAGCCAACAATGAAGACCTTCAGCCAAAATACTGGAAAAATCAAAGGGTAAAATAAATTGCTAAAAAAAATATTGGTTCAATATTTAAAACTGCTGAGCATCTGCAAGTCCCACTTAAGGCACAAGGAGCTGAAGGCATTGATAGCCTTTGTAAATTAGGCTGGGTAAGTGGCAGGACCAATTCCTAGCCAGGCTTGCCAGAGATTTCAGAAGCTGATGATGTGAAATTAAGAGTTCTCACTTGAGTGTGGTGGTTAAAAAAAGAAATGTGTTTAAGAAGAAATCTCTCAGAATTCATGATGCGAACATTTCCCAATTCATTTTTTGTGTTTTCTTTTAAAGAAGACTCACTTTCTTTGTCATGTTTCTGATAAGCAAAACATTTCAGTGACAAGTACAGGATTATAAGCAAACCTGTACTAACAAATCAGTATTCAAGATAGAAATTTTAGTAAGAATATATATATGTCAAAGCTTACCTCAGTGAGCTTTTACTTTTAGCTTTGGGGTTTTTTTTCAAGAATATACTGAAAATCAAGAGGAAAAAATCCTTTGACACTGACATGTTTACGCTTACGAACAGTACAGAGAGAGCAGAACACATTGATCTGTAATTTTCATCTTTCCCAAGCCAGAAAACAGTATCAAAGAATTTCAGTTGTCTCAGGAATAAAGGACTGGAGAACACCACCTCACATTTTTTTGTTGAAGTTTAGGATGTTTTAGTTGCAGCCTTCACAAAAAGTTCTTAAAACTGGAGTGATAGGGGCCATATTGACATTTTGATAAGTGTGTACGGATCCTTTGGGAGGCTGAGAGGGAAATTTTTATCATTATATGAGCAACTCTTCCCCTTAGCATGTAAGAGGGAGGCATTTCTAGGACGACGTTTTCAGACGTGATGGGGGGTTAGTTAGCCTGTGAATGTGCATATTCTCAAAACCAGTATGGTTTTACCCTTGGGATTTTCCATAGCTGCTTTTCTGAAACCAGCATTTTTTTTCCAGCAAGTCTGTTCATTTTTAAATTAACTTCATTGGAATGTGGTCTCTCTGTTTTCCTCAAAAGAACCACAAAGGTTTGTCACATGCTTTCTTCTCGTCAGAAAAAAGGGAATGGACTCATTGAAGTCAGGTCAGAGTCTCTATTCAGTCAGACCTTGAACCAGAAGAAGGTCCCATAACCTGAGATGTGCTCACACCTACACTGAAGAGGGTTAATCATCCCACCTGAGTATGTGTTTCCACCAGAAATACTTCACTCTTGGTCAGTGGGGGTCTTCAAATACCAGCAGTAGCAGGAAAAGAACAAAATAAATGTATTCATCCCCAGGAAGTATTTGTGTTTCCTCACCCAATTAATATTCCCTGCAGCATATCAGCAGTGTCCTGGCCAACACCTGAGTAACAATTCCCTGTTTGCATGAACCGAGGACAACAGAGTGGCAAGCAGGGGAAAGTCCCATAGGGACAAGGTACTTTCCCAGAGCCTGCTTCTCCCCAGGGCTGCACAAAAAGAGAGCGATGAGGGCAGTTTTGGCTTTGCTCCTTGATGTCCTCTTTCATAGGATATCCATGACCTCCTCACCCTACCCAATGACTGGTATTTACTACATGTTTCAGGCCCCCTGGTTGTCTCCATCATTGCTAACCCAGTGTAGGCAAGTAGCCTTTGCTCACACCGTCTGGGTCCTCCACTCATGTCATGCCCCAGGGAAAACGTCAGAGTCACCATGTCCCCTGACCAACACTCTGCCACACAGAGGAGGGATGTAAATGTGCAGACATCAGCAACACCAGAAGAGCTTTCCCTTGTTCATTGTAATTAGAAGATGGGTTATGGAGGGACAGAAGCAATCCTAGGTCCTACTTCATGCAACAGATTAGAACAGTACTGCTGCCACTTACAAAATCCCATTTCCTTAGTTTCAGCTGAGTGCATAAGCAAGGTTGCTCCAGAAGCAGCTGGAACAGCCATGGCATATCTCACCATCAGAGGTACCTCCAGTTCAAAGACATTCAGAAGTCTGGAGAAGTCATGGATGCTTCCCTGACACCACCTGCAAGGAGCATCACAAAAATGGTCGAGTCCAGCAGCCAAGCAGGCTGCTCCCCAGGTGTCCTCTGGGGTAGATTTTAGGGCAATTTTCCACTGGATGGTACCATCCAAAGTGTTCAAACACATCTTTGCACCCAGACCATAATGTTTTCACTTCTTAAACTGCTGAAATCTTTGGGCACATTGAAGCAACAGTGAAGAACTTTGGTGTTCTCTGAAATGAAATCCTAGGTAACTGGGATTACCTGGGTAACTGGGAAAAGTGCTGCAGTCTTAGAAAAAGTGAAAAATTATTTTAGGAACATTCATCAGGAAGACTAAGTATGTTCAATTTCTTTGCTGACAAAGGCCACTGCAAATGTTGTGTGTTTTGTCATGAAATACACTTTAAAGAGATCTGACTACTAAGATACCATTAAATTAGAGTTACTCCTGTTGAAAAGTGTCTCAAATTGCTCTGGTTTTTAGTAAGAACTAAAAAATGGTTTTATTCCTTCCTGTAATTTGTCATAGCCACACAAATCTATTACATGGCTTGACACTTTTTTGAAGAGTAATTTCTGAGAGAACTCAGAAGAGAAAGATGAATCCAGGTTTCAAGATACAAAGAGATATCTCAGTAAAATATTGTGCAGATCATCATCAGCGCCCACAAAACTAAGTGGACATTTTCCCTCCTTCTAGACAAAGGATATGCATCACTTTTGCACTGTTTCCCATTCCCAGAGCCCTTGGAAGAACCCAGCAGGGGACAGGAATATTTTCTGCTACCAGTCACAGATTTTCCAGAAAGCTTGTCCTACCCTGCATGAGTCAACCTACTCCTTGACACTATGGGAGTCAACCTGGGGAGGAAGAGACAAGGCAGCCTCTGGTACAAGATGCCAGCAGTTTTTGGAAATGACTCTCTGGTTGCAGAAAATCCCAGGAAAAGACCAAATCACTTACTGACCAACAGACTAGAAATCTTCATCTTCAGTGAAGTGGTGTGGGACAAGCTGGTGATTTCACCCATTTCAGGGGGGAGCAACCCAACTAAGCACTTCAAGCGTCCCTGTTCTGTATTTTTCAAGCAATCAGTTAAAAGAGAAACAAACATAATCCAGCAAATAATCACCCCTAGTAACTTGGCATCAGAAGCAAGTACCCAGGCCCAGCACAACATCAGGAACATGAGTCCATAAGACTGTTTGAAATTGTTGCATCTCCAGTACACAAACCTGTAGGGGAATAATCTGAAAACTGGAAAAATATTAATTCATCTGGAAACTGATGACTTTGTGACCACTTGCCATATGGAGTCACTATCTGAAAAGTATAGGATATGGAGGGAGTAAAGAAAATTTTTCATGTGCACAAGTTCTGCTGTGCTATTATATTTTCTAAAGTATAAAGTTCAGTTTATAAAGCAGGTGTAATCTAGGCCTCACCCACTGTTTCCTCACTACCATCCATGTCTTCAAGGATTTCAAGTGTTCAAGAGAAATTCACCTTGGGTATGATGTTTTTCAAGTCCCGAATACACTAACCAATTTACTTGCTTTCATGTACAGGCTGATTTTGTTGTACCAAGTGTAATATGTTGAGCCAGGTTACAATACCTGGTATCACAGGATCACTCACTCCATTGGTGACTCCAATGCTCACCAAAGGTGAGCATTCTGAAATTTAGTAGAGAGAATGATTTGTGGTCTAACATATACCTATTTTTTTTTCTATGCAGTTACCTGAAGCCTCTCTCAGCAGATCCATTGAAAAATTGCCTTTGGTTTCCTAAGCACAGCTAAAATACAAGGAAATTCCACTAAGGTCTTCCACAGATTAATACACCTTTTATGGTGCTATTTTCTTTTATTTAAGAATGGCTTGATCTTAGACAAATGGGACAGGGAAGATAACAATGATGAATTGATATCAATGCAGTAAATATTCTTTTTCCTCTGAAGGAGGAACTCAGTACTTTTCTAAGATTTCTCCACTAACAACCACATTTACTGTTTTCTTCCTCCCAATCATCTTCACATAACTCAGGGAAAGGCGAGTCCAACACCCAAAGAAAACTTCACCAAACGGCTCTTGCACCTTGTCCAGAAATTCTGACTGAAGTAGGAAACATCTTTTAGAGGAAAACATGTACACATGGGTGAAGAAAATGCCAACAGTTTTGCTACAAAGGGGCCTCTGATCTCAGATCAGGACTTGAATGCTCTGTCACGCAAGTGATATCTTCATAAGGAAAATTAATTTATCTCATATTTTAGGACACTGGGCCTTTCTCCAATCACGTGATAATTCCCCACTTCAGATTAAGATGCAAACACTTTCATGGATCTATATGCTTATACGAAAGAATTGTTTTAAACACTTCACTGGTGAAAAACAACACAAACCTATTGCATGAAATCTTGAATAAATTTCCAGTGCTAGTCAAGTATTTGTTGCAGTTCTGAAAGTTCATACTGGGGGTAATAGGGAGCATAGCCTTTTATCTTATTTGGTGTATCTTGTTCAATTTATTCACATATCAAGCAGTCACTGTACAATAGAGAAGCTGCCAAGCCCCAGAAACAGGCCGTAATAAGCTTTTCAAGCACCTGATGTGGAAAACCAGAGTAGTTGTTTATGTACTCTGGGAAGTTTTGCAAATATGGGTTAAACACGTAGTATCCATAAGATACAAAGTGTTTCATTTTACACCACCAGCTGTAAAAAGTGTGAGAAATTTTGCTTTATTTTGTATCATAGCAACTAATGAAACCATTACACTTTTCTGAATTCAGCTCACTAATAATTTCAGTTAAAAACTTATTCAAAACCCCAGAAGCATCCCTAATGTTCTTTCAGTAAATAACATATTTCATTTATAAACGTGTTTTCTGTCCCACTTGGCTGGCCCTTTAGAAGCCTATCAATAGACTAGGGAAATCCAATTTTCAAACTGAGCTAAATCTCATTTTCAAAAGTGACTTCAATGCTCAGAACTTGTCTTCAGTTCAGTCAAAGATATGTTTGTAATTCAGATTGGCATCTCTGCACTAGATAACTGTGCAAGACACTGATACTCCTGCTGCAGTACAGGTACCAGCTGGGAAAATTTGCTCTAAATTCTGGATGGGTTCCTGACTTCTGCATAGGCTACCATGGTTATATGCCAGACCCTTAGTGCCAGTTTTGGTCTTGCAGTCTGAGCTTAGCCCTCCGCAGACTGGATGTCCTCATGCAAGATTTTACCATGATGTTTTATGTTTTATCTTACACTTGAAATGGGCTAAAAATTATTATATAGCTAATATCCCATGGAAAGTCAACAAAATCTTACTTCTAGACCAGGCCCACTTTAAAAACATTAAATGAAGATCCTTTGCACAATCATAAAGATATAAAACTTCGGGAACTCTTAACAGTACCATTGTTTAAGAGGCAGGAAGAATCCAGCTAATCAAAAATAGTTAAACCAAACACACTTCCTGCACATATGGAAAATTTTCTGCCTCTTAGTAGGGGTGTGAAGCAGATCATTGAGTTTGTCACTGAGCTGTGCATTACTGCATTGCAAGAGCCACCGCAACAAAATGTAACCCCTAAGAACAACACCATGCACCAGTACAGGCTGGGGGCTGACCTGCTGGAGAGCAGTGTAGGAGAAAGGGACCCGGGGGTCCTGGTGGACACGAGAATGACCATGAGCCAGCAATGTGCCCTGGTGGCCAAGAAGGCAAATGGCATCCTGGGGTGTATTAGAAGGGGGGTGGTTAGTAGGTCGAGAGAGGTTCTCCTCCCCCTCTATTCTGCCTTGGTGAGGCCACACCTGGAGTATTGTGTCCAGTTCAGGGCCCCACAGTTCAAGAAGGACATGGAACTGCTTGAGAGAGTCCAGCGCAGAGCCACTAAGATGATGAAGGGAGTGGAACATCTCCCTTCTGAGGAAAGGCTGAGGGAGCTGGGTCTCTTTAGCTCGGAGAAAAGGAGACTGAGGGGTGACCTCATCCATGTTTACAAATATGTAAAGGGTGAGGGTCAGGACGATGGAGCCAAGCTTTTGTCAGTAATGACCAATGATAGGACAAGGGGCAATGGTTGTAAACTGGAGCATAGGAGGTTCCATGTAAATATCAGGAAAAACTTTTTCACTGTGCGAGTGACAGAGCACTGGAACAGGCTGCCCAGAGAGGTTGTGGAGTCTCCTTCACTGGAGATATTCAAACCCGCCTGGATGCGTTCCTGTGTGATGGACTCTAGGTGACCCTGCTCTGGCAGGGGGGTTGGACTAGATGATCTTTCGAGGTCCCTTCCAACCCCTAGGATTCTGTGAAAAAATACATTATTGAATTACAACATTACAGAAACGTACCAAGCTAAAAAAGAGATTCAGATCTTCTGCAGACAGTATTTTGGCTCGCAGTGAAAACTTAGTAGGCAAAGAAAAACTAGTAAAGTCCAGAGGGCTGTTAAACCTTAACTCATTGTGCAGGGAAAAGACATTACAAATTCCTTGGAAGGAACTTCCTCATTTAACAGATGCAAAATTTTAAGGAAATATAGAATGTTATATGATGAGAAATAAGTCATGAGAAATAGAAATCTGTAACTAATTGCGTAATTTTATCTGGAGACACATGTAGTATGTTGCAGTTCAGAAAGAGCTCATTGCAGATACAAGACCACGGGAGTGGATAAATGCAATTTCATAGAAGAATTGTGTAAATAGATCTCACAAAGAACTACCACATGTCATTTTCTGTACTTGGCGAAAAACATTCAGCTGATAAAGCAGTTGAAATCGACTTCTGAATTAATTACTTGAATTTCTGATACTCAGAACATTCACTCTTACCTACAGTAAAATGACCTCATGACTGAGTATTAGGACCAAATAATATCACATCTGAAAAAAGCTGTAGCGCTGTACCTTGCTAGAGATTGCCTACTGAAATGAGAAAACAGTAAATTTACTGAATTGTTTGGGGAGCGCTCACTGGTAACACATATAGTCAGCTTCTTTCCTTCTGCTAGGTTTTAAATGACACTGTCAAGGTGCTATGTATTTCCTCATTTTTAAAAAGAATCTTTTTTTCTCCCAGTCTTATTTCTAAAACCCTCTGGAAGTTTGCTGCTTTTCTTAGCTCAAAAAAAATAATAAACCACAAAATTCTATAGTATGTGCATGTGAATGATTTATTACCGTAGGATTGCTCTTAGTACAGGTTGACATTTAGGATTCTTCCCAAGTTTATGAAATAACTTGACTGCAATTCCAGAATTTTCGATATACTGATTTCAAAACTTGCACTTATCTAAGTGGTGTTTTAAGCACACAGTCATTTCTAGCACATTCTTTTCTAAATATATTCCGTAAAGCAATAAGGAAAGGTCACACTGGTGAGTACTAAAGTTGCTACTATTATTTTAAGAAATGTCAGCTAGAAAAAAAGTGAGGTTATTACAGGTTAATCATTGTACAAAACGGGCATCTTTCAGAAAAATCTCTCTGATCGAAGAAAATTTGCAATTCCAAAACAAGGAAAGAGAAACCTCCTTACAAGTTTAGTGATTAAAAAACCTCATCCGCTTTGATGTGTTACGAGAAAGTACATTGCCCTTTATTCTGTTTGACAGCCTGAGCCTTAGCAGAAGCTGTTTTATGGTCTTTGGAACCATCTCAAGATACTGAAAATCTCTCTCTATGGAGGAAACTTCATCACAGTCTCTCAAGATTAAACATGTCAACATGCAGTACTATGAAGAGCTAAAAGAAAACAGGAGAAAGTCTTATGCAAAAGCAGTTGAAGGTTTGACAAGTGTTTTGTTGATGCTGCTTGTTGTGGTATTAAACCAGGAAAATCTCTCTCAAATCTGAATGTCAGCTTTTCATAAAGAACAGAAGACCCTACTCAAGAACTTACGGCTTGGCTGAAGACTTTGAACATGAAAAATTTGACTGATGCACACTGTTCTTAAATTACTGAAACTTTGGGGTCACAGTGTGATGTTAATAAATGGTGCTTGCTTTGATTTTTATGAGCAGAGGGGATATATTCATTTATACTCTTTTGACTGTCTTAGAAATACCATCAGAAGTTCCAAGAGAATCAGCTCAGACTTCTAAAAGAAGACGCGGTGTCCATTATAAGAATGACAAGAGACAGAATGGTCTTCCATGACTGGTATTTAATGTAAATTGAAAGGAACTGCATGTTGAAATGACATACAACCTGTGTCTGAACTCTACAGTATCAAATGTATAAAACAAACACAGCTTCTCTTTGGGCTCACCTTTGATGTGCCTCATTAATGGCAATGGGAACTTTACACAAGGACAACTTAGGTGCCATCCAGAAAACAGGGATAAAAGCTAACAGCTTTTTCAATTGGCATTTTTCTACAAAGCCACGTAGGAGAGTCAATGCTACCTTCAACAAACATGTTTTAGTGTCAAAAGCATTAAGACTTGCCTAGGTTTCAGTTGTGAACACATCCAGTTCTCAGTTTCTACCAAACTGACCCATGAAGGCTCTCTACAGATCCTACAAGCCCTGAAACACTACAGTAGTCTTCATACAGCAAAGTCCTGTGAACAGAGAACTGCTTTGCATGTACAGAGTTATTTTTGCAGTGCCATTGGGTGTAGGTAGTGAGGTTTTGACAGCAGGAAGGCTGCAGGGGAAGCCTCTTCTCACAGAGGGGCTCCCTGTGTTTAAAGTTCTACGTAGCAGTAAAGAGCACCAAGGTCAATGCTTTGAACACCAAAGCCAGAGAAGGAGAGGGAGGAGGAGCTCCAGGCACTGGAGCCGATATTTCCCTGCTGCCTGTGGAACAGATTACACTGGAGCAGATATCCACACTGCAGCTCATAGAGGACCCCAGGCCAGAGCAGGTGGATATTCTTGAAGCAACTGCAGCTGTGGAGAGCCTATGCAGGTGCTCCTAACAAGAACTGCACCACAGCTCCAAATTAATTTAAATTTTCCACAAGGCAAGCCTGTTCTTCTATATCAGTAATTGGCAAGTGATTCTTCCATCTTTATCTCAGACCACAACCTTCTCATCCTATTTTCTCCCCCAGCCAGTTGAGAAGAGGGCATGAAAGAGTAGTGGGGTGGAGTCTGGCAGCCAGCCACAGTCAGCCCACCACAATGCTACTTCAGGTCGTTCAGACATTTGATTTGAGGGCACCATGCTCCCCAAATATACCACCAACACCCTGTACATGTTAGTATTTGCTATTCTTGGATGTTTTCTTTATTAAGGGAGACTGAAAGAGAAGCCAGAATGAGTCCGGTAGAGTAACAGGACTGGCTCCTGGAAAGAAATTATTAAAAGATCTGTGATGTTTATGCTCTTGCCCTCTCAGGAAGATAATTATTCTTCTGTCTCATTGAATAGCCAAAGCCGTTGTTTTCCACAATAATTATTGTGTTAATGTGTTAATGTTTCAGAATGATGTAAAGAAAATGGATGTTGAGACCTAGCTTGCTTTTTCTAATAACCAGCAATATGTTTTAGTATCTGGGAAGGCTGCAAACATAACATATGGAGCCAAATACCTTTGAATCTGACAGCTACTTCCCAATAACTTCTTTAGTTCAGTTTCAAAATGCTCAGAATTCTCCTAGCAGTTCTTTCACTGACCTGACTTGCTCCGATTTTAAAGACCTGAATTACATTAAAATGAGAAAGACATCTATTTACAAAGTAAGTTTGTTTTCACCCATTCAAAGGGGACGGGAATCAGAATGTAGTGTCCAGTGAGAACCATGAAAAGTTACCATAAAATCTAATGCAACAAGATGGAGGTAAAGAAGGAATAGTTAATTAATACCTTTAAGGCTTTCTGAATGCAGGAGACAAGAGTAATTGGCATGGAAAGCCCAAAGGTTACTTGAAATTTATTTTAAAGGTGTGTGTATCTGAGACACTTTCATTGAACTTGTAAGCTGCCCAGTCCAACTCTCCTTTGCAACATCACCCAAGAAATCTTGCCCCAGGCACACAGGGACAAAAAGTCTTTATAAGTTTTTCCTATCAAAAAATCATGTCAGCTTCTCCCTCAAATTTAATTCAACCAATTATGGAAACCATGAACTAAGAATTGTCATTTATGAAATATGTATAGACTAGCATAACAAAAGGCTTTGTATTTCCCATTAACAGTATGACATGCACAGCCACATGCCTGGTCTTCCCTCAAAATTTAAACTAGACCAGACACTTGGCCCACTTCAAACCACATCTCATGAGCCCAGTCCTATCTTCAGTTATCAAAGAGCAAGGCAAAGAAGTGAGGAAGAAGGAATACAAGGAGGGCATGCAAAGCTTGTCCTAGAGCTCTGACAAGCTGTGAAACTCAGGTCCTGGCCAATATGAGGACATCTTGCCAGAAGGTCAATAAAGTCCATAGGTATTGCAGGTGAAATAGGTCAGATATTTCTGTCTTGGAGAAAAGGGAGTTTGGAGCTTGGGTGAGGGGGAAGCAGTCAGTTTAGATTGTTTTCTTCTTTGCGAGCTCTCTTCATTCTGTTCCCTTGTCCTTTCTTCTCATCTGTAGAATTTGTGTAGCCTATTTCAGTGCTGCTGCCATGGGCAAAGCTGGGGGCATAGCAAGGCAGTGAATGGTTCAGTTTGCTCCTGTTGGAGTATTTAGTCTCGTGAGATGGTAGTCTAATGGTGGACTGTAAAATAGTGCCAAGCAAAGTTCTGTAATTTTTAATTAGCTATTTTAGAACAACTGGAGTCTGCTATCCAGACTTTTTTTAAAAAAAAAGCTAAATGAAAATCCATAGAAATTCATATATTTGCAATACTTAAGTTAGTACAGAGCCATTTTCAGCTTCAAATTTAACATTTTAATGATAAAGTGGCCGTTTTTACATTTAGAAAACAGTACAGAAAAGTAATCTGAAAAGCCAGAAGTCTAGACTTCGAGCAGAACACTGATTTCCTTCAACTCACAGCTAGACCTCCACTCCCTTATGATAGTGAAATTGTCATGAACAATATTTGCGTTGTTTTATTCTACTATATCTCAGCCTAAAATAACTCCAGCTTTTTATTAACTACAAGACTGAATCCTATTCATCAGTTGGGCAGGTGTATTGCCTGATAATGCAATAAGCTTTTCTGGATGTATGAGTTGTTTTATTTCTTTTATACCAGTCATCAGTTCCAAGACCATAATAAAAACAAAAGGTTTATTTCTTTCTCACTAGTAGCAGAGTTGTAAATTATCATCTATCAACAATAACTGTTGCCATTTAATAAAAAAATAAACCTTTCCTTAATCTCACATGGAGCATAATAGATAAGAATAAACAATGATATTAAAGTTGGTGCCAAAATGAAGGATTGCTGCACTGAGGATGTGCAGTGATGTTATTTATGTAGATAACACATCTTGGCAACAAAAGGGAACTAATTCATTTCTAATAAAACAGATAATCCAAACTTTTCTGAAATAGTTATAAATAGTAATAATCCTAATTCATTCTTGAAGTATTTCAAAGAAAAAATTGGTCAGAAAAACAAACTTAACTTCAAAAAAACCCTAACAAAATCAAGGCTGAATGTTCTTAATACTTCACCTGCAAAGCTTAAGCTGCTCATCCAGAAAAAACCCTGAGGGCCTCTAAAGAGGTGTTCCCTTTCAGTGCTGTCCTGCTTAGCTCAAACCATCAAGATGTTGCCAGAGTTCTTTTTTTCTGATTTTTTCAATCTATTGCTAAGCTAAATGTCAACTTTAAACAACCAACATGTAGATTGCTACTTCAAAGTCCGCAGATCTTGCGACCACAGCCAGATATGCACTACATTTAAAATCACATACCAGACAAAAAGTTTGCCTTGAATAGCTGGGAAAAAAAAGATCCTCAAAAAGGAAAGCCTGAAAAGCCAGGCTTTCAAACACAGCCAGGAAGAACCTCTGGATACAAACATTTCTGCAAGATAGTTTGTATTTAGATGGACTGATCAAGCAGTTACTCAGAAAAACCTGCATACACTCTCTAGGAATAGCCAGGACAACCAAAATGAAGTGTCCTAGCTAAAATTAAATGTTTTGCCTCTCAGTCCAGTCAGGTCACCCTTTTCAGTGCTCTGCCCTGCCATAGACCACCTCCAAATTTCTCAAAGGTAAAGGACCTTTGTGCATTATTTAACCACTTCCAAGCTTTAACCTCACAAAGTGACAAGTGCCATGTTTGTTTGTAATTTATCAGGATTCTATAAATATTTCCTGTTTTCTTATCACATTTTCTTTTTGTGAAACCAGACAGTGCCCCAAAGCAGTTCTTACACTAGCAGTAAAAAGCCCTTTCCCAGCTACTCACCCTGTGCCTCATACTCAGAGCTGCCACAATCCCCACAGCAGGAAAGGAAGGGAGATCAGTAGCTCAATAAATCAACAATATCAATGTGTATGAGCAGGAGATCGTGTTCCCAGGAAAAGTGATCTGCGGATGGACTTATTGTCTTCCCACTCACTATCTCGCAGAGATGATAATTTATTTTCTATCTTTCAGCTAAGTAAAAATACTCTTCCATTGCACACTGGCCAGCTGGCAACTGGACCATCATTTCTGTCCTTCAGGCGAGGGGGAAACCACTTCTCCACTCACAGAAGGGCAGGGAGGGGAGCACAACCCCATAGGAAGCTCCTTCCACTTAGGTTGGTAAGGGGATGGAGGAAGCAGAGTGCAGGACTAGATGATACTTGGATCAAGAACTGGTTAAAGGGAAGAAGTCAGAGAGTTGTAGTTAATGGGACAGAATCTAGTTGGAGGTCAGTAACTAGTGGAGTCCCTCGGGGGTCGGTACTGGGACCGGTGTTGTTCAATATCTTCATCAACGACCTGGATGAGGGTACAGAATGTATCCTCAGCAAGTTTGCTGATGACACTAAACTGGGAGGAGTGGCTGACACACCAGAAGGTTGTGCTGCCATTCAAAGAGACCTTGATAGGCTCGAGAGTTGGGCGGGGAGAAACTTAATGAAATTCAACAAGGGCAAGTGCAGAGTTTTGCATCTGGGGAAGAACAACACCATGCACCAGTACAGGCTGGGGGCTGACCTGCTGGAGAGCAGTGTAGGAGAAAGGGACCTGGGGGTCCTGGTGGACATGAAAATGACCATGAGCCAGCAATGTGCCCTGGTGGCCAAGAAGGCAAATGGCATCCTGGGGTGCATTAGAA
>VZRW01011289.1:904666-957950 GCA_013398125.1 Aegotheles bennettii | reverse complement strand
ATTCTGTGATTCTGCGATACTGAGGAGCTGCATGAATGCTGTCTGCCCCAGAGACTTCATCCAGGCATGGAACTGCAAGCTGACCTTGGGGTGGACAGTGCCCACAGCTTCCTATAAACCCTGAAATTCAGGATTTCTCTAAATATAGAAATATGTTAACTACAGAAAAGCTGCAATATAACCCAGCAATAAAATTCATGGGGATGTCTTTTTTTTTGCTTAAGGTTTAGAAATGGAAAATAACCTTCCATTATCTCTTTTCTTGATATATAAGCTTTATGAATCACTGGCACTCCATTAGCCTACACTGGGAAACCAATTTATATGAGCAAATAATAATGCAATTTCATTACTTTCTTTCTTCACAGAGGTGACCAACTCGAGGCTGAGGAAGATGCAGATGAGGGACTCCTCACAGTAGAGGATAAAGACACGTGGGCCAGAGAGAATGCACGGGACAGTCTAATGCAGTGTAACATGCTCACAGGCAGCAGATTAATATCCACTCCTTCACGGTCACTAACCAGAATGGACCATTAAAACAGATTGCCTGACCTCCTTGGGTATCTCAGCTTTACCTTTCATTTGACTACACCTATAATAAGCTCAATAACTTGTCAGCTCATCTTTATTGGAAAAAAAAATTAAAAATCAAGGGATAGCAATGAATAAAAGCTCAGTCTGCACACGCTACAGAACCACCAGGTTTGTGTATTGGAGAAACCAGAACACACAGCTTGTATGTGACTGTAGCTCTGCCTTTGCTAATGCTTTTATACAAGCCTTTCTACCTCTTCCCACCTGCAGATCAGCCTCCCACCTTGAGTAGCAGTCTCACTCACCTGGACCAGAAGTCTGAGTTCAGTGGGTAAGGGATAATCCTTCAGCAGAGACAAGTGGCTCCTAGGACACCAGATGCACAAAGCATTTTGTGCCCAGTGCTGCTCTCTTAGTAAGAACCACTTCAGGCAGGACCCCACTAGAGTCACCTCAGAAGGAAGAGGAGAGATCTCAGACCTGCACCACTTCAGAGTAAATAGTGCCCTTTCCTATTGACAAGCAAACAGCAACTGTCACACAGGTAAGTGTCAGACCTGGCTGAGGGAAGCTGGCTTAGCTAGGATGGAGCCTTGGGAAGGTTGTGGCTTCAAGTGCAAAAAGCAGGTACCAAAACCTCCAGCCCACAAAAGAGAAACATTGAGTCCCTCTGGTCCAGGTTGCCACATCCAATTATGGCTTGAACATATCAGTCTGAAATTCAAGCCCCAGAACACATGCAGATCATGCAGCCACCCACTTGGCTGCTGACAGTGAACTATTCAACTTTCCTGCCAGCTTGACCACACAGACATCTGTGAGAAAAGGTTACACAAAAAAAATGTTGTTAGAGGAGAAAGATCTGGAAACATTTTTGGAAAGTTACCTCTCACTTCACTGGCAAATATACTTTTACTAATATAGTTCTCTTCTAGACCATTCCATTTTTTCCCCTCTTATTCCTCCCCTCTTTCATGTTCTCCCTCCCTACTCTCAGTATCTGGCAGCCCATGTAAGCAACAGGTTCCTGAGGTTGTGCCAGAGCCTGGGGAAAACCTAAGGTCCCAGATGAACACTTCCAAATTCTGATGTGGATGTTCAAAGGAAAATTTTTAGAGGGGTGGGTGAAGTCCTTCCTGCAAACAGGTTTTAAGGACTAAGTATATCATTTGGCCTCTGCAAAGAGAAAAAGGCTTCAAACTTCTTTCCTAATGGAACTTTACACAAATAGTATAATGTACAAAGGCACCATCACATATTAAGAGAAGGGGAAATTACTTGCAAACATTTGCTAGAACAATGAGTTTAGCAAGACAGTCAGTATAACATCATGGACTTTAGTATTTGGGCATGAAAAGTCATACTTCATGAACTCACTCATTACACATCCTAAGAAAATCATGACTTTCTTACTGAATATAGAGAGAATCTGTTAAATAGTCTCTGAAAATGGTGCTATATGCTTCAAAGATTAGCAACATAAAACTTTTCATATTAACTATAGCAATTCTTCTGTGCTATAATAGTTAACAAATATACTTAGGATTTTTACAATAAAGTGATAAGGCAATTGGTTACCACCCACAAAAAGCTTTGAAACTATTTATTCAACATACCATCAAAATTACACATTAGATTAGCAGATTGTAAACAATAAGCTAGCACAAACCTCAAATAATGGCTTTTGCATCCCAAAGTGGTAACATTATTCCCAGCTAGAAGGAAATAAAAATACAAGTTACTTTTTCTCGTTGTGACAATGAAAATTTTCCAGTTACAATTCACATGCAGTTCAGTATTTTATGCACAAGTGAAGGAAGCAAGCAACATTTCAATGACAGAGCTATCAGTCTTTTTTGTATATTGCAGCTGTTTGGAAAGCCACAGGGCAAAGGCATTTATATATGAGATAAACTCAGTCTGTAAAACAAATTAATGCTAGATTGTGAATTAAATGGCATGTCTTCGGACAGCTAATTAGCTTTGTGTTGCTCAATTAAGCTTTGAAAGGACATGTTGTGTTTCTTAATGGAAGAGAAAACATTTCCAGGCTGTTTCACATTCTCAGTGCTTTCTGTTTCTTTGACTGTGAAGTCCAAGAAAAAGAGGAATCCAGCAGCCTTACAGAAAGGTATCAAAGTCTGAATTACAAAGTACACAACAAAGTTATTTTCAATAGTCCCCAAAATATCTTTGATTTTATGTCAAATGGCTTAAAAATATAAGCTAGTTTGGGATAGGAAGCAACTATAAATCTGTGTCTTCAATGCTTTTTGAACTAGAAAAGCAGCAGGACCTCTCCAGGGAGAGGATAGAAAAATCTGTATAATAGGTTTCAATGATTTGTTAATATTGCACCTGTCTTCAGTTAATCCAGAGTTTTCCACCTCTTTTCTTCCCAGCTAGTATCCCAAGCATGTGTATCAAACAAACACTCAAATGTCATTTGGGTTCCTCAGCCAACAACATGAAACAGACATTAAAGTTCCAAGTCTTGATTCGCTAAGAATTACTGTTTAAGTCCCAAAGGATTTCAATAACAACAAGAGAAACGTAAGTGAAAAGCTTCCAAGATCAAGTTTGTCAGAAGAACTTCAGTATTTCCATCTTTTTTCTCTGCTGGTAGTAACTAGACAGCTGACATTTGAACTTTTTTTCTACTTGCCAGCCTTAGAGTAGAAAAGCCTGGTTAAACTGGCACAGAGAGGGGTAAAACTAAATGAGATTCCTGGAAAGGAGTAATGGTTTTCAAATCTAAAGTCATAGTGATTCAGGCTGCATTTAGCTCTAGCAGTGGGATCTCTCTTGTAGGATGAGATATCAAGTTCTTTCCTAGTTAAATTTTCACTGCTCTGCATATTAATCTACCATTAAGCTGCAAAATGCACATGCAGAGTATTTATTCAATGTGATAAAATAGCCACCAAAAAGAAGAAACCCATGACCAAATGCCACCCTTCAGCATCATGGACTTCTTGGATCAGTCTCTTATTGGATTTCTATACTGGGATATTTTCTCCAGCCTGAATCTTAAAGACCACTTAGTAAGTATTGTGGATTGTGAAATAACCAGACATGAGGCATTTCTGTTGCAGATCACTAAGAAGCAAGGTACAAAATCTGGGAAAATTCTTAAGCTATGAAGTGGACAGCAGGACTGTCACCTACTAACCTGCAGGTGTGAGTAGGCTACATGGCTACATACATGCACACACATGCATATGTATTATACATAGTATTAAAGTGGACCAGTAAAAGCTTGCATTCTATTCTGGCACTTCAGAGAGATTGCCTTGTTAGAAATAGATAGGATAGCTACATATCAAGGCTATTTTTCTGTAACTATACTTTTAAAGACTTGTATTTCCAAAGCCACAACTTAGTGTTGCACACCTACAGTGGTATATCAGTATATGAATGTATTCTAGATATAAAAATATGGCGTGTACACTCATCTGCAAGACCATGACAGAACTTTTAAAGACATGTGGGTTTTGTGCTTTATTTTCTTGCTTGAATCTGTTTTGTCTGAAGACAGTGTTCTTACTTTTGCAACTCCTGCTCTGGCAGAAAAAGAAATTCCTCAGGGTTAAGTGTTAGAAATCAGAGGTTAAATCCACTGGGAGCAATACTGAGAGAGCAGTAGTTTTCTATGAGCTCAAATGAAAACTCATCCAGAGGTCATTAACACTACCTTAACAATCACTTTCAAAAGTGATAATTGGAATTTGCTGGATGGCTGTTCAGTCTGTTACAGATATTCCAGTACAGTCAACCTTTGAACTTGAAACTGTACATGCCATTAAGGGCATTCATTGTGCCTTTCCTCAAGTGTTGACATGAATTACCTCTTGATGCTTCCCTACCAGCCTTGTAAGAGGGAAACAAAATGGCAGCAGGAGCTGGCAGGCACAAGTCCTCATGCTGACAGACAACGGTGGTGCCACAAACAGAGCAAAGAAACCTGCTCTCCACACAGAGAAATGAGTCAGAGCACGTTATCACCTGACACTGGAGCAGTTCTCCCATAAACACATGATTCCCCCCAAATGTACTTTCATTAAGAAACATATTAAGAGGCACTTATCAGACTTCAGTAGCTAAACCAGCCATTTCATTATTTAAATATCAGAAAGATAAAAACACGTTTTTGGTCACCTCTCTGCTGTGAGCCACATCTCAGTGACAGCCAGAGGGCTGAGATTCTCAAAGCCCTCCCCAGACACTGGATTGCAACTACTTGCACAATGGCTGAAACATTCAAATCACACAAATGGCCTTGACAATTTCAACACTTACAGCTACAGAGCAAATATTTTCAATTCTTTGGTTACTCTCATATTACATTTTTTTTCTTTTTTAAAGGCAGCATTAGTTTTATTTGACTGGATTCTCTCAATATTCACACCACCACATTTAATTAAGAAAACTCTGAAGACACTTCAGATATGCCAGGCATCATAAGCCTGTGTATAACACAGAAGTGCTTCATACAGAAAGCTGTCAGAACTGAGAAACAGTGTTTGTCTGAGCTGTATTTAACATTCTCAGAGTGAAGCTGACATGTCAAGAGTGAAGAATCAGCGAGAGCCGACCACGAAAGGAAGAGAGCTTGCTTTGTTCTGAGTCCAAGAAAACATTCAGCATCACTACTGCCCAAAATGTACATGAATCCTGCCCCAGTTTGTTATTCAAAGCTCTTAATACGATGGGTTGAAAGCAGGAGTACTTTAGAATGCAACAGCAATAGATCCACAATCATTAAATATTGTCCTGTATCACCCCTGCAAATTCTGTCGTGACAGTTCTCAGACTAATGCTGTGAAGCCAGCATGGAGAGGAACAGTAGCTCTTTAAGCACTGATTTCTAAGACTTTGCATAAGCAAAGGCTGCATGGAAGGAAACCAACATGCACAAAAAGGGAAAGCAGGGGAAAGAATTAAACAGAAAGCTCTTAATAACTGAAACCCAACAATGTATTTTGGAAGAAGATGAAACAAAGCTTTTCAGTAATGCAAGAACCAATAGTGGGTGAAATGCAGGTCACAGGTATTTATCAGTCTCCAATCACGTGGCTGGTGTTTTGGCACTGGCTATGGGTCACAGCAGGCACTCCCTCCTGCCTGGCTCCGTGTGCTGCAGCACAGCCTCAGGGATTCCTGCCACTGCGCCTGCACCAGCCTGGGCTGATGAGCAAAGCTGGAGCTTTCCTTAGCTGCCTCCCCCCTACTCCTTCCCAGCAAAGCCCCCTTCGAGCTCAGAAACCTCCCTCTAGGAAAGGCAGGGCTGTGGGTAAGTTGTGATGGACATTTCAACCTCAGTAGCCTGTACGCAAAGATTAATGTCATCAGAAACCTAGATAAAAGCTTGCCTGTGTTGAATGCCAGAAATGTTCCTTATTTCCTTTTTCATTATGAAAAATGATTTTATCTTGACTTTTCAGAGACACGGTGTGATTACTCTTTCAATTAAGAGAGTGTTCTGTTTTCCATTAGTACAGCTCAGAAAAACTGTAACCCCTTGTACTGTCCCAGGGATTTTTTCATATACACTGATTTACAGCAGAAGAGGGATTTTGTGTTTCTTGCCAGTTATAAGATTGCTAAAGTAAAGCCAGGAAGCAGACACATTAGCATACATTTCATCTTCAGCTCCTTCTCTTTCCCCAAGAAGGCTGCAGCAGGCTGTTCAGATAGTTATTAAAAATTCCACACTCTTCAAGTAATCTTCATAAAACTGATAATAAATTCAATTTTCAAATTGTTTAATACAGCCTTCTCTTGCACAGTTATCCTAACTTAAGGGTCTTTTAAACTAATGGCCTGGGAGGAATTGGGAATATTTCATTTGAATCTGTGCAAAATTTGAAGAACTGCTCCGTACTCCGATTTTCTGAATCTTTTAATACCATTAGTAGTCCCTGAGCATCCCTCTCTGCCATGGAAACTTACAGGAAAGAACAGGGTGATTCATAATGCAACACAAGTGATTATGAACATTTGAACTCCAAAATATTAGTAAGTTGCTGATCATATATTTAAAACAATGTCATGCATAAGTAATGCCTTACAACTCCCATCCAACTATTACAATAGATAAAATAAAGAAAGTTTTCATAACTAAGCCACCTAGGACTAGAAGACATAATAAATGAACTTCTAAATTCATTTTTAATTGGAATTACGATCATTTATACCTTATAGCTCTTTTTCAAATATTACACTTGATTTAAAAATAGTCTGTATGGAAAATAATGGCACAAACTTGCATTAAAAACTAGATATCCAGATTTGCCCAGCCCAGTGAATATCAGGTACACCACTGAGTTTCTAAAAAGCATGCTTCCCTACATAAGAACACACACAGTCTGCAGCAAGTCTGAAAATCAAATGGAAGCTAAACGTGTTTTTGTCAGCTTCACTTGAAGATAGTGGCCTGGATTTCTAAAGAGCTTTGTGAAAAACAGCCATGCAGATGTACAGAGACATGGATCATGCATGGTTCCAGGTGACAACACTGGCCTCACCCTCACCTGCAGCCCTCTCCCATCCCAGGCCAATTCATGCCTGGCACAGCAAACAGGGGTTCAGCCTCTGAGCTAAGCCAGCACCTCGATGGCATGCTTAGTCTTTACTGGCCCATGCAGTGCACAGAAGTCACTCAGACAAGAATTTCCTGTAGCAGAGCACCATGAGCCCTGGAGATGACACTCAGGCAAGCATAAGTGACAGCCAAAGCTCCCAACCTGCGTCTGAGCAAAAGGGCTTCAAATCATCCAGTTTTACCTGATATTCAGATTCCACTGTTACTACTTGCTTGCACCCTGACAGAGGGGATCGCCTGCTTTGTAAAGAAGCATGAACAGTTTAAAACAAACTTGAGGAAGGTAATATTTTGCAGCAGAGTGCTCCCACAGCCTGCATAAAAGTCTCTCACAGGGATGAGCCATTCTGTCACGCACCATGACTATTCCTTTTGAACTTCTGCTGGGGTTTTTAGTTCTGATTTGAGAACAAGCTTGTGTATTGATCAGCAAGAGAACAGGGAGAAATCCAGCTTTGAAACTGTTCTTTTGAAGATATTCTCTCTCAACTTCATGTAAATATCCAATGAGTCTGAGAAATTTTTGCAACATCATTCAAGTAACTGGATACCAATCTTAACATGGAGAGATGTTTCTGGTCTGATACTACTCAATGTTGCAGAGATTTGGATGAGTGAGTATCCACTTGGACTCACGCTATCTCAAAGAGCTCCTTTTTGAAGGAAATTAGCAGATCAAAATTAATTGGTATTTAAACAGCTGCAGAAATTAGTTCCTATCAAGTGTGCACTTTATAAATTGCAGTTGCAACTTCACTACTTGATTAAGTACAGCGCACGTTGTCAAGTTCAGGGAGTGATATGTTCATACTTTAACTGTGCACATTTATGAACAGCTTTTGTGATTCTTCAAATTTTAACTATGTTGTCAGGACACATATCTGGATAACTTTAGCTCTAGAAGTTTATGAAGATATTTTGACTAATTCGGTTTAAGAGCAACAGACCTTACAACCAAGCCTCTGTCACACCTGGGAAAAAAGATCAAGCAGCTCACATAGACACAAGAACACTTCAGAGCATGGTTTAAATAAAGACAAACAAATGAGAGAAAAAAGCCTTAACCCCACTTGACAGTTTAATCTCTGAGCAAGGTCCAGACGGGAAGTCTCCTCTAGAGCAGGGACCTGAACCAGCTCCTTCTCAAGCCCCTTTGAAAGCCCTGGTAGTAAAACCATCCGCTGGTGTCATACAGAGTGCCAATTTTGAGAAGTGTTTAGTGTTGACCTCTGCCTGCTGTCTTTAAAGTCAATGGCAGAGCTCCTACTGACAGCAGCATGAGCACAGGCAAGCCAATGGGAAGAGGCTTTTAAGATCTTCCCCATAATATGTACAGTGAGAACAATTTTACTTGCACTGTTGGTTTGAACAAAGCATTATCATGCTTTGAGCACACCTATTTTCTAGTGAGCTACAGTGGTTTAGAGCATAAGCACAATCTGCCATCACATAATAAAGTCAACACATTATAGTTTAATTGGATGGAGTCATTTACACAGTAATAACAAGGATTAAGACACAGAACACGACAACCCATTTTCTTAAATCCATCCCCAGCTGGTTTCACTGCAGGAGTAAAGAGTACATGCCTCACTCACCTCTTACTAGTCTACGTGTTTTGCCAGGTAATTTAAGAAATGTTTACCAAAAAAAATCCACCATTTTCAGCGATTGAGGCATTCAGCAACACAGCTGTTTGCAGGGAAGTCAATCTGCATGGGAATGCAAGAGGGGCTCCTCCAACTTTACAAAGCTGCAATATTCCTGGATACAGAAAGCAACAACATAAAAGGCAAATGAACTCCTTTGCCAGAAGAGTCCCAGTGACACAGCTGTTCCCTGAAACCCTTTGCTCTCGCATACAAACCTCAGCTGAATGCTCCTAGAAAACTTTGAGTATTACCTTGAGGCAGAGGACCATGAGCCATGTTTTCTGCAGGACATGACTCAGCCACATCAGATAAATCTGTTTGGAGACTCTTTTCCCCACCCCGAGTTCCACCCACCGAGCAACACCACAGCAGTTGTGCACACACTGATCACACACCACACTGACACATCCCAGGTACACACAGGGATGGCACCATTTTATAGTTTACACATTGCACTCAGGCAATTGAGAGACATAACTTGAAGCACAGATATAAGGGGTTTCCAAGGCTCCTGGAAGCAAAGCTGTGCTCACTGCGAGTTTCTGAATGTTTCACATGGCCTCATTCCAAACAGCATCGAACCAAACTCTTGGAAGGTAGCGAGTGATTTCTGAACCTTTCCATGCATTTAAAAAGTCTGGACCAAATCCTTCATTTCTCTAATTTTTGCCAACCTTCCTGTTTCAGCAGTTTGAGGGAAAGGGAGGCAAGACTGAACTTTGTTTCGCAACACATCCAAGATGTGCTGTGGGGATCCACAGGTGCCAGCCACTGGCTGGTGCCATCTTGGTGCCCTTATAAAGCTGCTTCACCCTTGTTCTCTGCAGCATGGGAAAATAGGAAAACATGGCTAAACAGAGAAGCCAAGCCAATGACTCATTATTGGGCCAAACAGTGGCTTTTTGTATTGTTTGATATTCTTGTGTTGCTGAGCTGACTGGCATGAGGTGCCATCAGACACGCAGTGTCACCAACACAGTGACTAACAGATGACAGTCGCAGGCTGGTGAGAGCCAAGCCTTCCCCCAGCATGGCTGTGAGCAGCTACCAAGCAGAATGCAGTAATAACAAGGTGCTTATTTGCTGAAATACAGCTTAATTCAGTGAGCTGACAGAGGCAAGGAGTGTGCAATGACATTGAGAGATGCTGTTACAGGAAGAGAAAAATAAATGTAACCATAAGTGAATAATTGTTTGCTGCAAGCTATTTGCCAAATTAAAATCTCAGTATTTCTTTTAATGTATTTGCTGGTCACATTTTATTCTAAATGAAACCCTATAACCTTTTAACCACATCTTCCTAATTCATCCTTGCTGGCTTGATCAGCACTAATCAGATGAAACATTTGACTGGATAAATACACTGATGTTCTCTTCAATTGCAGACATGTACCATTGGTGCCACTTTGCCAGAGTCAAACACACAACTTTGAAACCTGGAACTGCTTTCCAACACCATCTTGCCAATAAACTAAATGTTATGGATGATTTCAGAAAATAAATTCTAAAGTTATGGAACCATTGACAAACCTGATTCATTGCCAAATCAAATGAGTATTTCCATAAATTCTTTGGCATAATTCATCTGAACCTCAATTATGTTTCTCCCCTTCCCATGGGCTTGATTTCCAGCAATAGTAAACACTGTTCCACAGTACAGGCAGTGCAAAACAGACAATCCAATGTGAGAACATCTACCTCCAGAGACTGCCTCTCTGGTCATCTGCTGCATGGGTTAGGACAAACAAGTCAGACTCATCCCCAAATCTGTTTTCTCTGACAAGCTTTGTATTAGAACTGTCTAGAATATGAAATTGAGATAAAGAAAATTCAGTTCTGTGATATTTTAGCATTTCCAGAAAGAATATTACATTTCTCAAAGAAAGAAAATATCTTCCCAAGGAAGTATCTTTCCTACTACAATATATTGCCAGGAGCACCCTGTGCAGGCCAAGCCAGCTCTGGGCACTTGCCAGGTCCTGGCTTGGACCAGCAGCCTGGTGCCTCTGCTGATGGGACACCAGGCAGGTTTCCAAAGCCTGTGCTGCATTGAAAGGTGAATCCAGTACAACCTGTTACCATGAAACATTGTTTATGACAAATTGGCATATTCTGACAAAGAAACATACCTTCAAAAATGTCTGAATAGCTTCACTTGGTGTGATTCTGCTACACAAATAGATCTTGACAGTGTTTATTTCCATCCACCAGGACTCCATTAGAAGAATGGAAATTCAGCACAAGCTGCTTCTTGTAAAGAGTTGCCATCATTTAAAGTTTCATCTTCACACAATTTTATTTCTTTGTTGCTGTTTCTCTTCAAGACCTGTTTTACACATTATATTATATGTCCCTGAGTAATCTGTTCAGTTCGTTTGCTGGGGTAGCAAGTCATTATATAGACTGAGCTAAATACAGACTTTTAGCCTGTTTAACACTATCTACTTAGAAAAAGTAGATAGATAAAATCTTTTTTTAGTAAATGTAGTTACAAGCAATACTCAAGGTACTTTTATCTATATGGTTTATTTCCATAAACAGATTTGAACAATATTTTCCTACCTTCACTGAAACAATTGCTTCTAAATACATATTGCTATGTAAATAAAGAAAACTACAAACCGACAGCTCACATTGAATTGTTTGGATATGTGATATACAAACATCCCTGCAAAAACAGTCCTTTAAAAGTCCTGCCAGGTCCCACAAAGCAAAGGTGTTCCTCCTCATTGCACTTGGGAGACACATGATACTGGGTGTGCAAACCAGGGCAACCTAAGGCTTAGTTTTAAAATTGAGAAGAGCTTTCTCACATGTCTAGCATTGACCACTCCAACAGCAATTTAGGACACTTTTTTCCTGCTTTAACATGTAAAACAAGAACAGAGATATGCCTAGCATACTTGTTGCATATGGAAATCCATAAAGTAATGCCTTTACAGTTACAGCAAATATTGCTATATTAAGCAAAAATGCCTCCAGATAACTCAAAAGATCCCTTAGAACAAAAACTAGAATGAACAAGTCATACATCATTCAATGTCTTAATTTAAGTCCACGTACAAAAATTGATCTCTAGTTCAAAGAAATGGTCTGAAAGTTTGTGAAACACTTTTCTTTCTAAATCGTTGAAAAAAATTCATCAGTGTTCAGAATCAGCAGTTACAATAAACACACTTATGTTTCCCAGAGGTAGTGACAAAGCAGTATTGACTTCCAGAGTAAGGACAGCTTTGATATCAATCACTGCCTTTACAACTCCGCACCTGCTCAGTGTTAACTGCACATGAGACCCACCAAGACACTGGGAGTGCCCAGCAGCCACCTTGGGCTGAACAGACACAGCTATGCAGCCTTCTGCACCTGCAGACTTGCAGCCTGCAATCTCAAGCTTCCTTTCTTCCAGCACTTGCTGAGAACAGTTTGGATGCTCAGCAAATTTGGGCTGAAGCATTCACCCTCTTATCAGAGATGATAAAACCTGTTCCTCTAGAGCATCCTGTGCCACTCAGTCTGTCCTTTCCTTGTTATTCTCCTGGGCTGTCATTGCTGTTACAGTGCAAGTCACTCCTCTTTGCACACTAAATATTCCTGCACAATTCTTCATTACCCCTCTAAACAAAAGCAACGAAGTAACTATGAGTTAAAATGAGACTGAGTATATTCTGGTTTTGATTAAAAATATTGTAATAGTTGTAGTGAGGTCTAGTGCTTCCCTCACTCCAGTTAATAGCTTTTCTGTGGCACAGGCAGGCTGCTAGATGACCTTATCCTGCTAATAAGGGGAAAAAAAAAATCAGACACTGCTTATTTCTAAGGGCCTAATTAAAGACATGCCTCTTGAGTTTCTGGTATGCTCTCAGCTGCTGCTTAAAAAATCAAGAAGCTACCACAACCAAGGGAACCTTTCCCCAGCTAAGGTCACCAGGCTTGGCACCTCTTCTCACAAGAGAAGACCAAGTAATAAATACCCAGCCTTCAGCATCTTAAAACCAGCCTATATTAAATGCTTTAGAAGCAAACCCAAAGAACTTGGTAGTCCACATGGTAAGCAGTACAAAGCTGCTTCCTGCAGGTTCCCAAATGACAAAGATGTTGGTTTTATCAGACAAAGCCCTAAGTTACCCTTGCACCTCCATTTCCTAGCAACACAACTTCTGGGGCTGTAGTCAAGCTCACAAGCTGAGCTTTGACTGTATGAAAAAAGCCAGTCATTCTCCTTTAGAGTCCTTGGCCTTTGAAATGCATATCTGTCCACTCCCCTATGAACCAGAGGCCAATAAACCTTTGAGGCACTCTTGCCAAAGGTAGCTGGGCACCACTGTGCTGAAAAAGACCGCAGTGGAAGGAAAATGAACAGCAAACCTGGGAATTATTTTAGTGCTTACATTTGTAGTGGGCTATTTGATTTTGGGTAGGGTTGGGGGAGAATTTATAAAGATCTGCTCTCTCTATATATTGGATTTCAGAAATTTTTCCAAGACTTGCATGGTATTGGATCTTTAAGAAAATAGTCTAAATAAGTCCAAATAAGATGTTCATCTTGTCTGATAAGGCCAAAATAACACCGAAGTTAAATGTTCTCTACCCTCAGACATCAAAATAAACAAAAACTAAAGCAAAATGCTACAATTAGATATTTGTGTTTGTGTCTTTCACACCAATATCCTCTAGTTCCTGATGTCCTGCAAACATTTTTGCCAGCTGCTGCTGCACAGGGACATGCATTATTTATGGACACTTACAAAAGGCAAGATCTTGACTATGCTCAAGTCTCCGAACAACACCTAGAAATGCTGGGTTGCACAGAGGAGCCCTACACAACCCCTCAAGAGGCTCTTCACAGGCAACTCTTGCAAACTGCAGATCAGGGATGTGCCAGGAATGTAACTGCTGGAAAGGCCACATTGGGAGCAAGCAGCTTCATACAGCTCTGGTATCAGCAGGCAGCAGTGGCCCAAATCACACAGACCCAGGACAGTGAATAATCAGAGGGCAGCTGAGCAGTCAAAGCCATTTTAATCCCTGTGCTACACCTTCTGTATCTTGCCTCCTACACAACACAAAATCCTACCCATGGTTTGCTAAATACCTGAAAGTAATGCAAGATAAGTGCTGCAGCATGCAAGGTGTTATAATAAGCCATTTTAAAGACAGAAGAGATATGACCCCTGTTAATGACCTAACATCGCCAATGTTGACATGAAACCTGGTTATCTTTACTCCCTCTGACAAGCAAAGTGCTGCTCATACCAATGCTGAACAGAGAATCTGTGAACTTCTCAGTGGTGGCTGACCTTGAGCCTGGGCCCCTTGTGCTGGCTGCTGTGCACATACAGAGCAAAACCATGCCACCATTCCAGACAAAAAGTATCTGAAAAGACAAGTGAAGTACAGTAATGCAAGCGTGTAGGTAGCTAGGGTCTTTGCGATCGGAAGATCTCGCGATGTACGGAAAGACAAGATAGGACCCCCCTCTGGGTAGCTAGTAGTTTAGCCTTTGATGTAAGCAGNAGTATCTGAAAAGACAAGTGAAGATACAGTAATGCAAGCGGACTTCTGAACCCTCTGGATGGTCTCACTGTGATTTATAAGAATATGAGTCAATGTAGATTAAAGCCTTTAACAGAAGAATGGGGAGATGCTGGGGGTGAGCCCCTTTCACAGCCAAGCAGCTTCAGACACGCTGGGCATCTTGTGTCTGATCAAGCTGGTTTCATCTGAGGGATGGAATCAGCACATCTGGGGGGTAGCAAGGACAGAANTGGTCCGAGCGGCCAATTGGGAGCCGTCATCCCGTGCTCGAGCCAGGTCGCCTGCCTTTAGAAAAAAGGCAACACAAGCAGACTTTTGAACCCTCTGGATGGCCTCACTGTGGTTTATAAGAATATGAGTCAATGTAGATTAAAGCCTTTAACAGAAGAATGGGGAGATGCTGGGGGTGAGCCCCTTTCACAGCCAAGCAGCTTCAGACACGCTGGGCATCTTGTGTCTGATCAAGCTGGTTTCATCTGAGGGATGGAATCAGCACATCTGGGGGGTAGCAAGGACAGAATTAAATAAGGGGCACATCTGGAAACATGGACAGGATTAGGTGGATCCCCGTTGTGCACAACTGGTTCTGCAACCAAAGTGCTACCTCGCTGGTTAGATAACAAAGAGAGGATTCAGTGTTGCAAACTTTTGCCCTGGCCCCAAACTCTCATTCACCTGGAGTGCAATGAAAACTTTACCCAATCCCACTGAAAATTTACCTCTATCAGACTGACCAACCGCTAGTGCCTCTTCACATTTTAGATTCCCAGGACAAACACTGCTTGTGATCTTGTTAGTATGTTACTACACATTTTTATTACAGTAATTTTATTCATTATATTCCTTAATTAGAATTCTCAACATTTTCAAAATTCACTCCTTTTCAACACATGATTTCCTGAGCTGCTTCTGGCCCCCAGTTATTGCTGGAAGACAGGGTAACCAACTATTATGTGATTTTATGTAACATAAAATGCAATATAAGTTTGAAAAAAAAAATAGAAATATCAGTTATGCCACTATAGCTTGTTTCTCAGTAGCCTGCAGCAGTTTCACTTAAAACTTCTGCCATAAGTTGTCTACTACTTGCTTTTTATAACTAAAATACTAACCATCTTTCCAGAGAGGTGATTGGAACAATATATTAAAAATGCAAGTTGTGGTGACTTCAGGATACACTGTTTCTCAGAAGCCCCTTGCTCAGTTAATCAGACAAAGAGTCTGGCAGTATCACCATCTGTATGATGGTGTCAAGGACATCACCCATGTGTCACTCCTGTAATCAACCCAATTTGCTAAGCTCCCAAGTTCCTTGCTGCAGCCTTTCGTCTCCATGAGATGGAAATAAAGCCCACTTGTTAATCACGAGGCTAATGGATTTTGCTGTAATTGACAGTGACAGAAGTAAAAACAAACTGCCTTGGGTAAACAATGAACTAGCAAAAGCCTCAGCAGCAGCCAGCTATAATCTCTGTTCTGAAATAACAAAAGCTGCACAACTACTGCCGAAAGTGAGCAGCAGCACTCACACACTTGGCAGTATCTGAGCCATCCAATTCCACCAGGAATTTTATCCAGAGCAACAGGGGACTGAGGTGTCTCAGGAAACTGAAAGCCTCAGACTATAGGGAGAGCAAGAAACAGAGTAAACTCACCCAAATCAGCTCAGAGGTGGCCAAAACTCTGCATCTGGTCTCCCCACTCCCAAGAATTCACCAGCTTCAAAACAGAGATAGGCACAGGGTCACTGCAGCAAACACCTTCCCTGCAGCCACGCCACTGCCAGCCTGTGGCCACAAATACCCAATTAACCCAAAGCTGATCCAAACCATGAAGGGATGGAGGCAGCTCTCCTCAGTGCTACCAGGAGGAGAGCACGGATGAAAACAGCAGAGCAGGCACAATGTGGATGTAACCAGGGCCAAGTCAGGCTTCCCTGTATTGCCTCCAGCCCCCTGACCCCAAAGCAATACAGCTGCATTGGTGTGGGTAAGGCACCTACCCTAAGTGCCACTGCACAGCTCTGGAGTGTACCTGGATATCCAGCATGGGCTGTGTCTGCACACATGGCTAGCCTGGAGGAACCGTCCACAACTATCCCTTTACGAGCTGCCTTCCTGCCACTCCTGTCCTACAAGTTAAGGCCAGGTAAGGTCAGGTAGGACCAAGGTGATAGCAAAGTTACCCAGAACACCACAGCCACACTATCCTCTGCTCATAAGTCTGTAGCTGGAATACCCAGCTACAGAATGCACTACCCTAATATCATAACTTTGGGTATTAAAACATCTACCTAAACATAAAGGAGGAAAAGCCTTTTGTGTTCAAGTTGTACTACTCAAAGCCATAGCAATATTTGAAGTCAGTGCTATGTGATTTGTAAATGCTGAGAAGAGTGAGACATCCAGACCTTACCAGATCATGCAGAAGCAAACAGTTCAACAGCAGCGAAGGGCAGGATTTACAAGCAGAACTTATCTAGAAAAAAGCTTAATAATGGTCTTTTTTTATTTGCACCCTGCTGTCACTCCAGTGGGTGCAGTCCAACAACAGATGTCCATTTTGACATCAATCCCTACTTTTGGTTATTTTAAAAATAATCCTATTCATCATAATGTTTCAGAAAAACATATCAATTTCAGAGCTACCAGCTCCCTGGTTGTGGGCCCCAGATTTGAAGGGCTACCAGGAGAAAAAGATGGGAAAGCTGTTACTTTGGAACGATTGTATGTTGAGACTTAGAGATATAATAATCAGAAAGCAGGATGTGCTTGTTAATGAGTGTGGATATCCAACCTTATAGCTGACCCAGGAGCTGGCAAAAGTGCTTATTCTCTTCAGACACAACTCTTCCCTTGCTCAGTTTGTCATACAGCCTTGCATTGTGAAAACAAGACTGCAGTTACACTGTAGTTATCTGAAGACTTCACTTTGTTTAGCTTCTCTGGGCACCCTCAGAAGGCAAAAGTTTTCACATTCATTTTACAGAAGGACAAATTGAGTAGTCATGAAATTAAGCAACTTGCTAAAGGATACTTTGCAACACTTGAGCAAATAGGTGAAATTGCAGGGCCCCATATGCCATATTAGAGCTCCTTAAGATACTGAGGGTACAGTAAATGAAAAACCCTAACACTTACAAGAAAAAAGTACAGCTAGGCATGACAAATCACTGGTTCTTTTGCTACATCAGTCCACATATTTCTGCAAAACAGGTCTAACGTGCAAAATAGGTCTAACATTAACACATTGACACACATCAGTAACACTGCCACTGTCCATTACCTCTCATATTTCCAAATTTTCCACATTTAAGAGGTTCTCTGTAACAAATACAGGAAGTCTTAAAGGTCTAACCTTTCCTAGGTTTCTTCTTTTCCTTTAGCTTTTTCCTCCAGAACCATTGTGGGCACCATGTTGCAGCTCTGACACTGCAAAGCACTTGTGCTCACCTCCCAACACTCAGTGCATATCATCACTCATCCAATGACTCACAAGCTGCTCTTCTGTATGTTATATGTACAGTATGAATTCTGAGAACCTGCTGTCAAACAGGATTATAAAAATCCTTTAGAGCCAAGTTCTTTAAACATTTATGGCTAACTGCTATGCGAGTCAAGTGCACTGTTTATATTACCAAATGTCATATCTAATTCCCTGTTATGAACCCTTGAAATAAAATTATGTGATAATTACACAATCTGTTTGAAACCTGACAAATATATTCCCAGCACAAATGATTTATGAAGATAATGTGTTGCTATAGCATAATGGTACTTCTTAATGGAAGCAGTAAAGCTGTTTCCTATGCTCCAGTAACCACAGTGATTTCTTACACAACTACTGATTAAGCAATATAAAATGTAGGCATTTGGGAAACTCTGTATGCCACAGATTTGTTCCAGGCTGTTCAAAAGTTATGGCCTGTCTATCTAACTGGCCTGTTAGCAAGGTATGAGCTTCATTTGGGCTGTTTCGCTCACTCCTACCCAATTTAGGGCCACTGCAATAGATTTATGTTTAGAGTAATGCACAGTTTAGTCTTTTCATAAGAACTGCTGTTAATCAGAAAATTAATGGCTTGGCTGGTGTGGTGTGAGGCATTAGTAATGCCTACCCTGGTCTCCTGTGAGGGACTTCAGATTAGTAACTGGTGAGGATGCAACTCCCACACTGAGAAAGGTTCTTTCCTGGTGATTAGCTAGCTCTGATGAGCAAGCTCTGCTACTTGGAGATCACCTCTAGTGACATTAATTGAGGCACAGGCAGCAAAGTGCAGCATAGCGGCACCTTCTGTGTGTCCTCCTTTTTGCTCTTCCACCACGTGCTCTCCCTCCCACCAAGAGGGAAAAGTGATGCTCAAGAGAGAAAATGATTCAATACACTTTCCCTAGTTAAGAGTGGCCCTACCAGCTGCATATTATTTTCCTACCTCCTTTTCTCATCAAATGAGAAGATAAGCTTCTTCTCAACTGTTTCAGCATCATTATAATTAATATGTGTGGCAGATGATCAAATTAATTGTTTCTGGGTTCAAATCTAATGCCAGTAAGATGTTAACAATTTAAATGAGACCCTCAATTTTCTACACATTTCTGCAGAGAGTTTAGTAATTGCTTTAGCTTTGTTCATTCTGACAATCCATGCTTCATAACACTGATTTCATTAACGAGCAGCTAAACATGACTGCCCTGCTGACGACTTGTCCCTGTGCTACCTGTGAAGTGTCATTTGAAATGGCCTAAGCTCAGTAAAAGGGCACTGTGTTTTACTCCAAATGACTACATGTAGAAGAAAAATTTTATCTTGTACGGCCATATCCAAAAATACATCCAGCATCCAGATCAATGCAGGTTGCAAAATTGTAGCTGGTAGGAAGAAAGATGAAAACTCTCACTACGGTAATTTTCCCAAGTTTTAATTAGCATAAATGTGTATTCAAGGATATCTGTGCTAGAATCAGTCTACTTAAGGAGGGATTCTAATCTGGCTTCTTCTTGCCTTAACTCTCTTTTTTCAGTAATGCTAGACCTGTAAAGCACAAACATTTAATATTTCAAAACTGATGTTAAGCAGACTTTGGGAAAGGGAGGAAAAGACTTAAGAGGAAAATGAAGTGATTTAAGGTGTAGCATTCAGCAGCACAAAGCCCATGTTTGCTTAGAGGGGATGGGACAAGGGGCGTCTGACATGTTCACCTCTGTGGCTGGAACACTTGCTTACAATAGGTAAAAGGAGATTGGTATGGGGGAAGATGCACTGTGCTGTTCTCAATATTTAGACATCCTTTCAGATAGATTAAGTTGCATATTTTTTCCTGTTATCAATAAAATTATTACAAAGATAGCAATATTTTCAAGTAGCAGCTCAGCCTCACAAAAGAAATCACCTTTCCTATAGATGATATGCCTAACAGGGTTATCCAGTTACTTTAATCTCAATATTTACTTATTGTACAAAATTCACCACAATAACACTTCTTTTATAGAGGGACACCAGTGCTTCTCCATAGCCAGACACCTTCTCCTGGCCTGGCCTCCACAAACACCTTGCAGGCACTTCCCACTCACACAGTACTTCAACAACAGTCACAGGTCCAAGCACTGAAACCCAGGTCCTGGGGGTTCCCTGGCTTAGAGCTCAAAGCAGCCTTCATGCACTGAAATTCTGTATTCATCCAAGATAAGCCACAGTCTCACGTTAGATCTAGCTTCTGCTGGAGTCAGTTGGTTTCTATGATGCTTGTTTTTCCCACCCAACTAGAAAAAATTATTCTATAAGGTTGGAGCAGGGAGAGCACAGCTTTATTACAAGGAAGCCAGGTTTTTCTTCATGTAGACAATTCACATTTAGACAAATATCTTAAAATGAGAGCAAGTGAAAAGATTTTTCCATATTTTGCAGCTATTGACCTCTACCAGTGACCAAAAAGGTAAACATTTGACTTCTGAGGGGTTTAGTTGCTTTTTTAATTCTCCAAGAATCCTGGAGTGATGATTAGATCAATTCCTGTCCATTAGAATTTGAAATTAATCCATTTTGCAACTAGTGAGTGCCCTTCTAGCATTTCACTGAGCGTTTTTTATAGATGGATGAATTTAAATAGAACAAAAACATATCTGATAATGAAGTCATTATACTTGTTCTAATTTAATCAGAATATTTGTACCATATAAGTACATTAGAATATCAATGAGAAGACAATTCATACCATGTTTCTTCAAGGAAGTAACTGTTTTTTAAAACATCACACTTCCAATGGTGTGGCTTGAGTCTCACAAACATCCACTTCATACCAAGCTTTGGTATGTTTATTGTACATCTCTGCAGCCCTACAATACCATTTCAATGCTTTCTTAACAAAGGTGCCATCATTTAAGAACATGCTGTACAAAATAACTGCATTTTACCTTTAAAAGATATTCGTAATTCAGATTAATAAAAGACAAGCAAGTGCATAAATGCACAAGTAACAGAGCTTCCAGGGAAAATCTGATATCCATTTCCCAGTTGCCTGAGGAGATCGAAGAGCCACCAAGGACCAGGAAGATGGCATCAGTGTTGCAGGACAACACAGCCCTCCCACCCACCAAGTTTGGCAATCCCCTGGTGATCAGTGACAGGCTTTGGGAACAGACCGTTTACAACCATTTGTCAAACACACGCTGCACCTATTTTTGGAACCATCTCCCAACCCCAACTGTGGGGCTGTCCCTCCTCAATATAATTTCATGACACAACCCTGACCCCAAAGTTTTTGGGGCCACTCCCCCTGGCCACAGGTAACTGAGGAGCTGTCCCACTCCATCCCTAAATGACTGTGGGGCTATCCCACTGACTCCCAATATGTCTGGAGCCTGCCTCAACCCCAAAAACTTTGAGGCCAGGTCCTGACCCAAAAAAAACCTAAAGAAAACCTCCTCACATCTTGGATCTGTATCCTCAGACTCAGGTAGCCAGCCCTCACCCACCCACAGCACAGTGCATTTCAAGTCATCACTAAGCTAACCCGAGATCCATTCTGCACTTGTGAAACCCAGACCAGGGAAAGATAAGTTTTTCATCCTTCTTCATGTCCCAGAACACAAAACACTTCTCTGTATTCCACACATTCCCCTTCACGTCTGAAGCAGCATCAGCCCACGTAGAGGTTCTGAGTGCATTCAAAAATAAGTGTTCTGATGAAAGGCCCATTTGACCTCTGATGGATATTTCCCTTCCAATCATTCCCTTTTTCCAATTGCAATTCAGCTGAGGCTGCATTTGGTCTAAGTTGTTATTTATTGCTCAACAACAACTCATGTAGTGACAGGTGAGTTAGTGACTATAGACTGACACCAAACATAGTCTCATGCTCTTCTGCTAGTCATGCAGCCTGCATAAACTGTTTCAAGAGTCACATAGAAAGGAGTGCAGAAAGGGTGCTATTGCATGGCAGAGCATCTTGACTCTCATTTACTTCATGTTTTGAAATAAAACTATGATCAAACAGAGTCTGCATGCACAGCTTCTCATAAGAAGCCTGTTCATAGCTAGGAGATTTGATCTTAGACAATTGTTTTCTGGAAGTCTCAAGAGCCCCACTCAGTGTTGAGGGATTTTTCAGAGAAATTCCTGCTCCAAGCATATTAACACTTGAAATCTGCTTTCAGAAATAAAAAAACCCTCAAAGTTCCCTGAAGCCACCCATTTTTTTTCTGCCACAGATGGATCACCCGTAATGTCAGCATAAGGTTCTCATAGAGCAATAAGCAGTGGAAACAAGAAAAAAAGTTGTGTCTGCAGGGTTAAGATTAGTTAAAATTCTCCAAGTGGCTTTTATGAAGCATCAGCTTTCCTTACCTCTAACATACTTGAAAATCATACACTTAAGAGCATCGTTGTTAGGAAGCTGGGCTTCAAGCTTTTAGCTGCTCTCTTTATTCACATAGGGCAGATAAGTATCTGTGCTGGCTAGTGCAAGTGATATATTCTGCAAGAGCTGCCTGAACATGTTGCACAACTCTAAATTGATGAAACATTTTCCTGAGTAGCTCAATAAAAAACTCCAGGCTACATCAAGGGTCAAAAAAATTGAATCAAACAATTGGATACCTAGAAAATGCAATAGAAAATATTGAAATTATTATAATGTCCTCAGATTAATATTACTCTTTCAGAATGTAAATAAAGACTGAACTGCCTAGCTGCAGAGAAAGGTGAAGTTTTAAGCTTCAGTTTTTACTCAGTGTACAGAAAGGCACTGAGTTTGCAGAAAAAAAGCACCCTGATTTTAAAATTGCTTGGTCCCCTCATTACAGCAATCAGTGTGAAAGCACACGAGGAGCACAAACCCAGGGCTCTGTCAGCATCTGCAAGCTCTGCTCATGCTCTCAGGCTTACAGGCAGAACACTTTATGGCTCAAGCTATCTGAAATAGATACTGTGGACAGCAGCACAAATACTGAATTTGTCAAGAGAGCTGACACTGCGTTCAGCACATCTGTAATTGCAATCTGGCCCCTACCAGAAGTAATTCCAAGCAACCACTTAGGAACAATATTTTTCTCCCCCTGCCTTTCTGTTTTTAAAGAAACTCAGAGAAAGTCCCTTCAGATTACTCGGCGCTCCCCACTGCTGCATCCAACCAGACTGAGAAGCCGACCCATATGTGCACCCACACACAACTGAAACAGAGCAGCTGCTGCCCATGTCCCCACTGGATCAGAAGGGTCCTCTCAAGCTCCACTGCAGCACTTGGTGAATAATGTCAAAAGGAAGTGTTTTTTCGCAGCAACCAGGTAAAGCCCTTTCCCCATGGCAATCCTATTAGCATCCCAACTTCCCAGGACTGCTACACCTCCAGGGAAACACGAACTGCTTCATCAGCCAGGAGCTACAGAGCTTGTCAGAAAGTATAGATACCTAGGCCATCACTTTCATTAAAATCACAGAATAAAAGCATTTACAGCTACATTTACCAGCAGTCTCTGAAAGCACAAAGAGGAAATGTCAGAAGCTCTTCTTTCCAGAACTGCTTTTGGATAAATACACCCCTTTCATCGAAAGAAGAGCCTTTCAGGAAAAAGTACTTCTGCTCTCACACCTGCCTAGCACACAATACACATTTATCTGTTAAGATATGGTCAAGAGGGAATTTTGGTATGAGCAACTTAATCACCATATTACTGCTAGAAAGGCAATCCCATGCTGTTAAGGCTCAGAGCAGATGCCAGAGACCTGCTAGCTATCAGTATGTGCTTAAATCCTGCAGTACTCAGTGGCAGGTAGAGGTAAGTGCTTGCTGAATTGAGGTCCTCAGTATAACAGCATTCAAATTGTAGCAGGCCTTAAACACATCTATTCATTTTAGGATAACATATAAAAAAAGATGCTGCCTTACACATAAAATCGCTCCATTTCTTCAACCAGTGAAGTTGTAATTTATAGCTTACATACTTAGCTTCATGCATTCCAAAACTGGATTTTATTACCCATCTTCACACTGGATTTTTTTTAAAACTTATTTACTGCCCCACTGCACAAGATCACAGCTGAAGCTAAAGCAAAAACGATCAGAGCTGAAGAGCTTTTGTAAACAATGACAAGAACACTTACAGAATTAAAGCACTTAAGAAAGAATAACGTTATTCAATTAAAGAAAGCAAAAGTATAAGCTGGGAACTTGTCACTGATTATGTATTTTCTATTTGAATAGCATCTTTTATTTCAGCTTTATGAAATGAATTGCTGCCCTGGCATATGCAGAACTGGGGCCATACTGCATACACTCTGAGCCACAAATTCTTGTACTACAGTTGCCACCCTCTCATAGAAAAAAATAATCTAACATTTTTCAGGTAAATTGTCTTGCCAATGTTTTTATTTTTTAAACAAGCACCAGAAGTTTTTTAAAAGACAGAAATCAATGACTACTATAATGAGTTTCAGTATAGCAGTTTCAATGCCAAGAAGTAATTATGGTTTATTAGATTCGCTATTTTACTGGAAATGCCCACACTGATGATAAATTGTTACACTGCTCTGTCTGGATGCTAGACCACATCCAACATTAGAAGAAATGACATGTTTAATTAGACTAGCTGTGACATTATGCCAGCTCCTTGCACCCAATGGGACCATCTTGCCCACGCTAAAACGAGAAACATCTGAAAGTTTTGGTTCTATACAGCTAATGAAATAAATAGATTAAGGTTCAATTTTCCTCCACAGAGAATTTTTAATATAAATTTAAATTTTAGAAGTCTTATTTGCTACCTTTCAGTTGTACTTGCTCCACAGCCCTTTTAACTGTATCTTTTGTAATTATGGTCAAGCATATCTGATTCACAAAGATAATGTCTATCCATTTTTGAGGCCATATTTTGTTGGCAATACAGCATTAGCAGCAGTGAGAAACACCACAGTGCATACAAGTTTGACAGAAGCCAAACAAGCCCGAAGCAGTCACCTCTTCCACAGCGTGCAAGCTCATCCCCCTTGCTGTAGGGCACAGATCCACTGGAAAGAAGCAGCAAAAATGAAAGAGAAGATTGCTTCGGCTGCAGACATCTCTTTCTCAGAGCCTTACTAACACCAGAAGGCCACTGCCAACAGAAATCTCAGGAGTGACACAATTCTACATTTGTTCAGAGGCTTTGAGAGGAGAGAGAGGGTCCCAAAGCTCACACTTACCTTTACCCCGCCATTTTGAGGCAGCACCACTGTTCCAGGCCTGGCTCAGCCCCTGCTACTGCCCTCCTAAAGCCCAACTGCACAAAGCTGCTTCACTGGGGCTTATAAATCCCTGACCCTGCCCATGTTCCCCTCACCTGTGCCACCCCCACCAGCCCAGGTGCTGGAGATGCTGGAGATGGGTAACGGCCCAGCTGGGGCCAGCCTTGAGGGGCGACCATGACCCATGAGGGTGTTGGATGGCAGCAGCCCTTTGGGGTTAACCAGGGAAGAAGAGCCAAAGGCATGGCTGTGAAAGAAGTGTTGTTTCCCTAAATCTAGTTCCCAAAGACAGGGGATGTCTGAGAATCATCAAAGAACTGAAAAATGTAGGAAGGAAATGTAGAAAAAAAGAAAAGATTCAACTTACAGCAGAGGATGGGGAGGCGGTGGGGCTGCTCCTGGGCTGCTCCGGGCAACGCTGTGCTGCCAGCTCCCCTGTGCTTACCTATCACTCTCTTTTTACACCAGGGACCCAAAGCTGGGGTGTTCTTAGCCAAGCCTTGACTCAGCTGTGTGTGTCCGGGCACTGGCTGCAGGGGCTCCTCTGTGAGGAGAGGCTGGGGCTGCCCCATGCCGCGCACAGCCGGTTCCCGCCAGCTGTGCCATGGTCACGCCACAGGGCACTGAGCCCATCAACAATGCAGGTGGCCCTTAAGAAAGGACAAAACACCACAAAGGCGGTGAGGAGTGAGGAAAAAATTGTGAGAAACAGCTCAGAGAGTGCCCAGGTGTGAGGAGAAGGAGGCAGGGATGGGCATTGACCTGCAGGCCACGAAGAGATGACGGGGGAGCAGACACCCACACTACAGCCCATGGAGGACCCCATGGAGCAGGTGAACATTCCCCAGAGGAGCTATGGCCGTGGAGAACCCATGCTGGAGGAGGGAAAACGTGTCAGGAGGAAGGACCGGCAGAGAGGAGCTGTCGTGGAATGACTGCAAGCCCCCACATGTGCAAAGTACATCTTAGGCGTGCCAGAATGGAGGATATCTTACTTCAATCCATTGGTTGAATGATTTACAGCATGATTTGTTTTGTACCTCCCCCTCCTCCCCATTAGGGACACACCATTTAGGATTAGTGGCCATTCTGCCTTTATTCGCTGTGGTTCTGGTGCAATTCAAAGTGGGCAGGAGCCAGCTCAGAACGTGGCTGGATGGCAAACCTCCCAGGAGCACATGCATTGTAATGCTCCAAGGAGTAGGAGTCTTTCCCCATATCTAAAACCCTGGCAGATTTCTAGGGAATTTAGTGCTGGTAAATTATGCATTTCTGAGATCAGAGGCAAGAAATAGCTCACGTCATAAACTGGTCAAATTTAATCAGAAGCATTCATCAGAAGATAGCTATGGTCACAGAGACTGAACTATTTCTCTCAAAACACCTTTAGCAAGTCAAACTTTTACCAAATCTTCAGCCTGGCTCCTGGACAGGGCTGATTTCCAGGCAGACCTTGCCAGGATCCGTAGATCTAAGGCAGATCTGCCACAAGGCACAGTTCCTCTGAAAAGGGATGTTATCTCCAAGTCTGGTCAGCCTTGCCAAGACTTTTCCATTTCTGCCATACGCTCAGGAAAATGGCCTTCCAGCTCTGCAAGTTAGAAAGCCCCATGAGTGCTGAATGGAGCTGGGCTTCAAAATTCTTGCTGTGGGGGTAGGACTGAGGCTGGAAAGAGCCTCCTTTATTTGGGTGTTTGGGTTTTTTCCTAGAAGTTCCGGTTGGTAGGAAATTTTGAAAATTTGCAGATTTTCTTCACTTCTGATTGAAACTACATATCAAACCCACACAAGTGGAAAAAATCCTGGCAAATCCCCACCTGATCTGTCCTTTAAACCTCAGCAGTGGAAATCCCACAGACCTTTTCACTGTGATTCAAATGATAGAGACATGGAGAAAGAAGAAAATCTTTGCCCATGGCTCCTTTGCCAAGGGAGGGTGACATTCTAGCCAACTGCCAGTCCGAGAACTGTTGATTCGGGCTATATTCTAGCACACTGCGATGTATTTTGAACAGTCTCATAGGATCAGACTGCCTTCATATTTAGCTAGCCCAGAAGTACAAACATCTTCCTAATGCCTACATCCCCCTTACTGCAACTGAAGTCCATCACCTCTTCCTTTACCTGTCATATCCCTGGAAACAGTTTCTTTTCCTTTGCAACATTTATCTCAGCTATATTTCAGGGCTGAGATCTTCCGTTGATCCTCTCTCCTCTATAGAATGCAGATATAGCACCTCAGTCTTTGCCCCTACATCTCACCTTCGGTAACTCTGAACTCACTTAGACAGGTCCACTTCATGTTAGTAAGGATGACACTAAGTACACCAGTGAGACCTTCCCAGAGCGCTGTGTACACACTGCTTCACACATTCCAAATGCCACACTCTGCCTTACATATTGCAGTATTTGTTATTTTTGGGTAGGAAGGAAAGGTGCAAGAGTATGATGTTTGTGATCTCCCTGACATAGCAGAACAGCTGGAGGATAACTCAGTGTGGCTCAAATATCTGTTTTATAAGCATCATTTGTCACCTGCTTTCCATTTTCTGTAACAATTCCTTTTAAAATTTCAGGTCACTAAGAAGCTCACAGTTTTATATCCTTATTCCCTGTTCACAGCAGGTTACTTTGCTCTTAAATTCCTTATGGAACAGCCTAGCCTCCTGAGTTCCTTTTCCCTGTAGATTTGTTTCCCATGTGGAAATCTTATGAATTATTGGAAGGAACCAGAATGTGCTGTCTTGAATTCATCCTCCTTATTATCTTCTCCCTCTTTGCCTTCCCAAGAACACTATCATTTCATAATCACTAAAGTGCCTTTCACCATCCTATTCTTCCTAAGTCTCCTGTGCTGATCAGTTCAAGGCTAGACAAGTCCTTCTCCCCACTTTCTTCTATGGTTCACAGCAAACGAGCAGACAAGACTTTCCTTGAAAGTTTCACAGGTCACCAAACTCCGGACAGCTTGCAGGACCAGGATGAGCACTGTAATTGCTGCAGAAGTCAGCCAGATTGAACTGTTGAGATTGATAGCAGCTGAGAATATCAGAGGGTTTTTCTCTCATCATTCAATAGGAAATATCTCTGTATATCTGCTCAGTAACCACAGGCATTGCGTTGGGGCTTGGCAAACTGTCCATATCTTGGCCCAGACCAGAGAACAGAAAGCAAATCCTGGCAAGAACTGCAGAGCAGCACCAACGCAAGCCACATATGCAGAGTTAATGAACTAAAGGAGCGAAGCTCTTAAAGGAATGAATATCCCAAAATTAATGAAATTTTTCATTTCATTAGGAAGTGAATACTCTTCCTTTTTATTGTACATCACTGAAACCATAAAGACAGCCCCTACGGAAAGGGAAGGCTCATCTGAAAAACTGATTTCATCTTTATCCATTATCTTTCTAAAAGCAGCATCTTAGTGCCTGTGCTTTGAGTGTTCTCCAGAGAGCCAATGGGATTTCTTAATGGACTCTGTGCCGGGCTGTGGGAGGATAGCTCTGGCATTTATTTCCTTGCGTAGCTTCACCTAACGTTATAAATGTAGCACTGAAGCTGAGGAAAGATGGAAGTTGTCAGTTATTGCCTTGCATGTGGTAATCTCTCTTTTTCAGCTCATTTGGGTGGGTTTCCTGCCAGAGAGAGCTCCAGTCCAAATTTCTGTGTTATATTTAAAACATAATTGTGTTTAACAAACCCAGCAAAAAGTTGCAAGCAATGCAACAGTGAGGCAAAGCCCAGACTTGTTTCCAAACAATCCCTGGGCTAGTTGAGCCAGGCTGCTCTCAAGAGCTGTGCTGGAGGACACATCCAGCAGTGTGGTCTGTCCCAGGAAGCCGCAGGGCGGCTGCAGGAGGTGCAGGGGGCCTGGCAGGGCTGGGGACTGAAAGAGGTGAGGCTTAAGGGGAGTTTTGGCAGACTCTGCAGCTGCTTCCAGCACTGTTGGTCTCAGTGCCAGCCCCAACCCCTGGACCCTTCACAGGAATGGGGAGGGCAATCTGGTCCCGTGTCCCCAGTCAGTGGTGAGGTTGGGCACGTGGAGATTTCGGTGGTGGGAGGAAGCAGGGAGGCAAGAGTGGCCTCGCATCTGATTACAAATGTCTGCAGGTCCAGCTTGGCCACTCGTGCTGTGAGTAATTAAATACCACTCTGTTACCTCTCTATTATGCCCAATACTTTTTGTTTAACCAAAGATGTCCACTCTGGGCTTGAGACAACTGGTTGTGATTTGAAAGCATTGAGAGACTGTGAATCAGCTGTTTCACTTGGTAGTTTGTTCCAGTGATTAATCTGAAAACTGTGCTAGATTTCTCATTTGAATTTACTTGTCTTCAGGTTTCAGCTATTCATTCTTTTTATAACTTTTTCTCCCTGAGCCACTTAACTCTACAGTAACTATTACTTTTTCCCTGTGGATTTCCACTGTACCTCTCCACCTCCTTTTTGATAATCTAAACAATTTATACTCTTTAAGGCTGCCACTTTCAGATCGAGCCTAAACAATTTAGCAGCCTGGAATTCCATGTACAGTTTTTTTCTATATCCCCAGTAGTGTTCTTCAACGTAATTTTTAAAATATCAGTCTCATTAAAAGCAGATTAGAATGCATTTTGCCTAAATAAGTCCTGCCTCCCAAGTGATCTGCATGACTTCCATAGACTTCCCCTCCCTTGTGTTAGTTCTCACTTTGCACAGGTTTATAATCTGTGTTGTTATATTTATTTGATGAAGTGCTGTAGTGCCAGGGGGTGCTCCTCTCCCCCGACCCCAGAGCCACCTGGGGCAGGTGGCAGCTCTGCATGCAGCACTGCAACATTGCAAGATTAATAATACCCCATGTGACATCTGCTTTTTTCCCAGCCAGGTTCTGTGAGGTTTACCGTGTCAACAAGCTGAGGGTTGTATGTGACCCTGTGGAGTGCAGCTGGCTGTACCAGGTGAGATTCAGCTCCTTGCACCCCTCTGGATCCAGTCCAGTCATTTCTCCTGTCTCACGAGAGCCATTAGGTGTGTGTAGTACAAAGGTATTTACACTCCTCTGCATTTGTCGAGGTATTTTCTATGCAGGCGGCATAATAAATAAAACAAGCAAAACACGCAACGCAAGGTTTTTGCTGATGCATCTTTGGTGCAGTCAGAGCTCCCACCGCTGTATGCTGATACCACTTCACCCATGAGGAGATGTGAAATGAGCAATTGTAAAGCCGTGATCCACTCCAGCTGTTCAACGTTTTACATATCTCCTTTCCAAACCACCACATGAGATATGATACACATCTTTTTCATCACAGCACTTGTACAGGTGCCTTATCTTTTTTTTCTTTCCAGTAGTGTTGGTGTGTCCAGTTCATTCAAGATAGAAAGCTCAGAAATAGTTCCTTGATTGATTTTAATAGACTATTAAAATTGTTTTACAACACGAGTGACACCAAGAAAAGGAAGGCCAGGGGAGGACAGAAGGGTGGCAGCAAAAGCATTGCTCTCTGCCACTCCTTAACCCTTAACCCTCACCACCTTGTGCAATCCCACCTGGTACACATGGAGCCACGGTTTTTGCAGACCTAGTGATGACCATGGCTACAACCCTGACCTTCTGGACTTCAACTATATAAAAGAGGAAACGTGGATCCCATGTCCTGATGTCTCTGGGGCTGCAGATACCATCCCGATGTGGTTCATATTTATAATTCATTGGAGTTTTGTTCGTCTCTGGGCGAATTGAGGAAAATGGCATTACAATGAAAGATCTGATTTTATTTTCAAAATGTGCCTTTTGAAATCCCTCCCAGGATTCACCTTTGCGCATTCCCTGAGTCAGGAGTGAGCAATGTGATTTAGCTTCTACATTTTAGGGGACCTGCAGCTGCAAAATTAAAAACCATAGCCAAAATAAATAATAAAAATAAAACAAGTGCCAGAAAGACACTATTGTCATTCTGAGCAGAAGGCAGCTCCTGTAAACAGGAGTGCCAGGCAGAGCCTGCTGGGCTCCCCTGGGGAAATAACAGGACAGCATCTCTCCATCACTAAAATCATCTGGGAAACAGCCTCTGTAGGAAGCTCTTTACAGCTCCTTGTTTCTTGTGCTGTCTTAAGTTAGGGCAGATGTTACTTGGGGACCCACCATAGCTTATAATTTGGCAAATGAAGGATTGTGTGTGTGTGCAGAGCCGGGTGGCTGGCAGAGAAGCAGATACTGGCAAGTGTGAAAATGGGCAGTGCTGGCTGGTTTCTGACCAAGCACACCCTCCTTTGTGGTGCACAAGAGTCAACACTAAGAAAGCCCAAGTTAATATATAGGGGTTTATGACACACCTTGCCTCTGGGAGAGAGGGAGTTAATACTTCAAGAGTTATTTTTTTGGAGGCAAACCCTCGCCAAATGCCAGGTTTCTTCATTGCCTCTCTGCTGGCTGATCTGATTTCTGTGTGGTGTAGCACAGCGGGTGGGGGGTCCATCACTCCTGCCATGCAGGGAAAGCACTGGTACAGCGCTGGAGGATACATGGTACAGCCAGCTCAGCCCATAGTGCAGCAAGCAATTTGAAAGCAGATGGTCTGAAGTACCATACAGTATGAACGCATCTTAACTCTTTCTTTCCTTCCCTCCCTTTCCAACCACACACCTGTAATAATTTTACTGGTTTTTGCTAATGGAGTCAAAGCAACCAAGAGCAGTGACTTTAATGCTCGATGAAACACATCTCCCTTGGAGTGGTGAGTGTGGGAAACAGCACGGGGGAGCACTGAAAGTTAGGTTGGTCTCTCTGTAATGTACCTGTGCAGCAAACTTGATGTCCTTGGTTAGAAAAGTGTGGGCTGACAGAAAATATATTTTCCTTTCCCCTATCACTTTGCACTAAAAGCCTGAATGGTTTTAATCTTTCAAATACCAATGAGATTTTTTTTTTAACAGTTTGGAAACTTCTTTCTGGTTTTATTCTTTTTCCTGGACAAGGACTTTTCTTATGTCTGGTACTTACTGGAATTGTTTTAATTCAAATTACTCCACTTCTAGGTCATCCTGTCAGCTTGAGACGTGTATCCATTGCATTTCTGCCTTCTCAAGTTTGGAACATATTTTTCATTTTACAGCTATAGAAATTAGCTCACTTTGCTCCCAGAAGAGCAGCAATTACAAGAAATGCACATCTTGAGCGACAGAAAAGCAGAAAATGACACTAAACAAAGCCCTGGCAGAACACTTGGGGAATGCACCGGTGTCCCACTGCCTTCTCTGATTTGGGGTGGCTCATTTGTTTGTAGCTATTTGGGCCAAAACTCAGAGAGCTTCCTTGGATGGGGGAAGAGGGTTGTACTGAGGGGGAAACAGCCCTGGTAAAGGTGCAGGCACACTGCAGGGACACCGAACCATGTTAGGTGCTGCTGGTACTCCCTGGGATTGCTGTGATCTCCCTTTGGGTGCAGTTATCAGATCAATACTTTGGTGTGTTTGGGTAGGTACTTCCACTTAATTTTTATTTTTGTTTTTTTTTAAAAAATCCAGTCCAGTTCCTATTTTCCATGAAAAGCTAATTTCCATTTGGAATGGAAATTTCCATTTTCCATCAGTTCTGCTGAACTGATGACCATGGAGTTTCTCCCTTTCCTGTTTTTGAATGTGGCCAGAGTGCTGCGTCTCCACACACTGCATTCTGCCTCCTGTCAAGCTCCAATTTATTCTTCTGCCTCCATGAATGCTGGTCACTTTTCACATTTTGGAAATTGCTTTAGATGCAAATAGATCCATTTGTGCCTCCACACTCAGGAGTTTAAAAGTTACTCGAAAATTCAAAGTGACATATGACAGATCTGAGGCTTTGCTGCTGATTCACATAATTGTTTTTAGGGGTTTCAGTTTTCTCATTTTCTTCTTTTATTAACAGATGTTCTCTTACATTTTAAAGGGCCTCAAAATGTTAATTGTTTAAAATACCAAGCCTCATCACTCTTTATCCTCTCTGTGTTCTTCTGCTTTTTCTTTCAGCAAGATCACCAACCAGTACATAGCACATTTAATTCACTCTGTAGACGTCTGTTACAGACTGATCCTTTCACACAGTGTGCTGAGACATGGAGAAATAGCAGTAAGCAGAAAACATTGGACATTAAATAGGGATTCAGAAACAAAAAACAAATTGCCCTGGCTTGGAAAGTTTACAAGGAGCAGCTGGGCTGTGACAATTATGTCCGTGCTTTTATCATGAGTCCAACAGGAGGATATTGGTTTAGTTTTGTCTGCAAGAGGGAAGGATGAGCAAAGTCCAACTGTCTGGTATTTCCAGTGGGCTCAGGCCATGCACACAAACCACAGGTACAGCTCAGCTTGGTCATGGCAATTTCTTCATTCATGGTCCCATTTTGTTGCCCTTGAGGTCCACATTATCATTGACTTGGAACATTTTGGATGAGCTATAGGGCATATTGTCTTAGTTGTGTTTCATCATTAAATACACATTTGTGCTTGAGCTTCCTGCAGGGTTATAGGCAGATGAGCAGTTCCAAGCTGAAACCAAATGACAGGCTCTGAATGATCACCTGAGGGTTCTGGCTCCAAAATGTGCCTCCAACCACAAGCCCCAGAGCCCCAGGACACTGTCTAACTCAGAGCCTTGGGCAGGTATCTACACTTGAAAAGGCTATATATATTCTCCTCTACTCAGTTACACTTTACAGACCCACTTATAAAAGCCCGAGCACAATGAAGGAGAGGCCCCAGGGTAGCAGTTACACAGACATCAGCTTCTTCCTGCTCAAGGGTTTTTCTCTAAGTATTCAGAAATCACATGAAAAAGTGTTTTTGGCCAATAAAAACTGCTGAGGGTGGCCCAGTGAGCAGGCAGCAGCAACGGTGTCAGCACTGTGTCACTGTGTTTCCCCCCTGCTGCCTTCCCTGCTCCTCGGACTCTGTCACCCAGCATTGGAAAATGAAAAGAGTTTCCTCATCCCTGCAGGGGTGTTTGTGAGGCTCAAATAAAGGTTTTGAAAGACTTGCATGGAAAGCACTAGAGAAACTCAACTAGAGCCCTGGAGCTGCCTCAGGGAAGTGTTTCTTGTGCCCTTGTTCCCGTCTCTGTGCATATTGCAGCTCCAGCAAAGAACCCTGGGATAAACAGGACTTGGGCCTTTAATAATGTACAGCTTACAGGAGGCAAGACAGCATTTGTGTGCCATTTCCATTTCAGATGATGCTGCTCCTCTGTTTCCTCCCTCAAGGTGAGGGGCAGAGACAGGTTTAATGTTTCCCTGGCTGACAGCAGCATGGTTTCGTGATGGAGAGGGACTGACCATGAAGACTCAACACCCAGTGCTGGGGACAGTTGGAGTGAGGTCAAACACGGGCTGCTGTGTTGTCCTTCCAACAGATATTGGGGTGATTGAAATTCCCCATGAGGACTGGCACTTGTGCATGTGAGGCTACTCCTATCTGTCTATAAACAGCCTCATCTGCTTGGTCTTCCTGGTCAGGTGGCCTGTAGCAGACTCCCACTATATTGTCCCCTGTCCCTGCACTCCCATAATCCTGACCCATAAGCTCTCAGTCACCTCCTCATCCATCCTCAGGTGGAGCTCCATGCACTCCAGCTGGTTGTTGACATAGAGAGTGACCCTCTCCTCATCTCCCCTGCCTGTCCTTCCTAAAGAGCCTGTATCCTTCCATTCCAACATACAGGAGTCATCCCACCAGGTCTCTGTGATGCCAATAAGGTGATAGCCCTGCAGTCATGTCCGTGTCTCTAACTCCTCTTGTTTATTCCCCATGCTGTGTGCAGTTGCACAGGGGCATTTAAGTCGGGCCCTCAATGAAGCTGACTTACTGGATGGGTTTTTTTCCAATGTTGCTGCCTGCAAGAGGAAGGAGAAAAGAAAAAATAACCTGTGTTCCAGACACACTATCAAGTTTTGGATATATAATTTAAATAGATTCTTGAACATATTCTGGCTCTTGAAGTTTTTTATTTGCTGGAATAATTTTCACTATTTAAGAAATCCTGTGTGTTGTATCGTGTGGGGTTTCCTAGTTATTTAAATTCCAAATGAATTTCACTGTCAACTTTCTTGATACCCATTTTCTTAGAATCATAGAATCATAGAATCATTATGGTTGGAAGGGACCTTCAGGGTCATCAAGTTCAACCTTTATCCCATCATATTCCTGACCATTAGTATGGATAAATGGCACATGTGTCCTGTCAGCTCTTCCCTGCTCCTGTGAAATACATGCAGCTCCTTTGCAACATGGACTAACTCACTTGTTCTGTAAGGGTGAGGTAATATCTATAAGAGGATAAGTCTGGGTGAGTGAAAGCCGAAAGCTGTCTCTGATCACCAGCACTGCACTTGTTGGTGTGGAGCTGGGAAAGAGACAGATAATAAAGAAAAAGGGACTTAACCAAGAACTGCAGTCCCAGTTTGAGACCTTCCTTGAGCAAAGATTTCTCTTTATGCATTGCTTTCCAAATTGCCTTTTCAAAGGGAAAGACCAATGAAACTGCTTAGAGAAAAACCTGGAGGCAGAATGGGAATTACTAAAAGTGCCACATCCTCCTCATTGCTGGTACCTGCACCAGAGTCAGCCCATGCCACAGGCAGTGGTATCAAATGCTGCAGTCACTTGGGATTTTTGGATGTTATTTCAGCTGGCTGTAGAGAGGGGAGTTCAGAGACAACTTTTCCAAACTCTGGAGGTCATCAGGTGTGAAACATAAGTCTGTTTCATAGTTGGGAGAGGGCAGAATAACATACCACTTTCCATATAATTCTGCATAATATAATATCCCTATCTCATGCTGTCAGCTACAGCATCTCTCTCTATCACTGAAGCCCAAGAAATCTTCCCCCAACACTCTTTGTCACATCTACACCAACCTGTGTGTTATTGTCTCTTTAAGTCTGCTAGGCAGGACTTGATGCCTTACAGGATCCTATCTCCTCTCATACTATCTTCTCATTTTATTTCACATAATTTATTTTGAGTTTCCAGGCAGTTGCCATTTCTGTTACTGTCATTGTTTTACATTATCCTCCTGACTTGACTATATGATCATCCTACTGACTACATTTCATCTGCTTTCTCCAGTTCTTATGTTTTTCAACATTTTTATTTTACTGGCAAGGTTTTGGTGTCAGTTCACCCAATAATTCTTGCTACCACTACCTGCTATTAACATGGGTTAGGTGACTACATACCTTTGAGAACCTGAGCCCTAATTTCCACTGGTTTTAAGGGAAAACAAGCAGCTCATGTCTGATCTGCTGGTTGGGAAGCCCTGATGTCTTCAAAGGGTGCCTGCAATGGACTGAGCAGTAGAAATCTGTGATATCTTGAATGAGGAAAAGAATGAAAGGAGCAAATATTTCATGTTTGTTACAGCAGTAACCATATCAGAGTCAGTATGTGTTGTCTTATTCCAGGTTTATAGCTGGGATCTGTGAATGCCCCAGGACTCAGCAGTCAATCCCTAAAGCACTTTATTTGCGTGTACTCCACATTCTATAAATAAAAAATGGAAATGTCAGAGAAGCATTTTAAAACACTCCATTATTAAGCTGCTACCGGCAGATCTTGTGCTTTTCAGTCATTAGTCTCCTACAAGCTTTCCTTGTATGTTGTGACAAGCTGTAGATGTCCTAGCTTTGGTGCCAGACTGAAAACCAAAGCAAAAGAAAAAAAAGAGGGGAAAAAGTTATCTTTAAATCTATGTGTCAAGATAGAGTCCTGCCTGCAGGCAGACCCAGCCTGGCAGAAGGAGTGATGGCTAAGCCCCATTTCCTTCTGTGAACAGCCACTTCACTGACAACCTCAGGCATGCAGCCCTGCACACCAAGGGACATTGATGGTCCATGAAGTTTGAGTCTGTATCAATGGTACATTTAATTTCCCATCCTTCACTCCAGTTCCAGTTAGACATAAGTCATAAAGGACAGGTTTTGCAGTTAGCAAACAGAAACAAAGCCAGTGTTAACTCAAACAGGTCAGTTTTTCACCCATCCATTATTTTCCTATGGAGATTTAGGACCTCAGAGATGATTAAAGCAATACAAGATTATCACTCGGGCAGAGAGCACACAGATATTCATTCCCTCTGAGGTGTAAAACATGCAGAGGAAAGAATGAGACCTCCAAGGTCTCTGATCAGGGCCCTCTCTCACACCTCCACCTCCTCCTTTGTGGGATGTCTGCACCCTCCCCAGCCTGGCTAGCTCTTACCTCTGGTCAGGAGACACAGGACTGCCATTCCTGCAGTATGTCTGCTTCCCCAAAAGCCCACAAGTGAGTTGACCACCAGCTCTTCCTCTCTCTTCCCCAACAACAACAAGGTTGAGGCTTGACATCCCCTTCCACCAGGGCTCCCAGCCTGAAGGAGAAAACCAACTGGCCCAGGGGGAGGTCCCTGTATCATTGTTGATGTCCAGTGTTACCTGCCCACTGAAGCTGTCCACTGCCAGGACCTGTCCTCTGCTTTGCTGTCCTTTTTTCTGCTGATTTCTCCCTTACTAGGATCTTCTGATTTCACTTCTGAGCATCACGTGGGTTCATGTCAACCAGATAATCCAGGGATATGTGGTGTATTTAACCACAGCTCCCTTACTTTTCACTCTCTGGAACATAACTTTTATTTTACCTTTTTTCTTTTCAGCAGAAGGCAGAACATTGGTGTGCAATGACCTCTTAGAGATGAGTAAATTTATAGCTCTCCCGCCCCTGCAAAAGCAAAAGCAGAAATTTAATTTGCTTTTCTAAGACAGGACTCTTCCCACTCCATTATGTTAGCGCTTACCTGCTGTCAGGGCCACACTGCGTGGTGTGAAGGAAATAAAAGCAATTCCACAGTCAGAGGAAATAAAATAATTTGTGCTGTAAGGTACCTCAGTCATTAGGTAATTAATCTGAGTTATGTTTGTGTTTGGGCTGGAATGGAAGGATGAGTCCTGCCTCAAGGAGAGCCAGATGTTTTTGTACCCCAGATGTGTTGCCCATGCCTGCAGACATTTCACCTTCCAGGGTCACACCTGGCATCTACACGGGTACCAACAAACACAACCCTGTGCCTCTCGCTTCCCCACTGGCTCTGCCATGCTTGCTGACTTGATTGAGATCTTGCTCTTTACCAAGTGCCTTGAAGCTGTATCCCCCAAAGTTGATGTGCCAACAGGAAGATGAGCAAGTGGAAGGAAACCCACCCCTAAGCACCCACCGGCAATCCCTCCACAGCCAAGTCCCATCTCAGAGGATCTCCATGGTCCAACATTTTCACACCTCCCCCTCTGCCCTGCCTCAGGGATGGAGCTGCAGCTGCCAGCTCTGCCCGGGCAGGTGGGGGTATGGGGCTCACTGCCCCAAGGAAAAAGATCTGAGTCTGAAACCCCAGGGTTTAGGCAGGTCCACGATGTAAACACCTGAGCAAACTAAGCACCTTTTTGCAAGCACACTTGAGACTGCATGAACATGACTCGTGAGACAAATCCCATCCCTAAACCTGAGCTTCCCAGAGTAGGTGGCTGCCAGACAGGCAAGGCCACAGGGGCTCTGACTCCCCATTTCCCCAAATGAGAAAGCAAGGATTGCTCTTCATTTAAGCAATTTCAGGAGCCGATTTCCAAGGCAGCCCTACCAGCAGTTACGTGGAAAGGACTGCAGGATCAGCATGCTGTGGAGAGTGGCAGGGCAAAGGGGAGAAGGGGACACTTTGCAAACTGCCTTTGTGTTTCATACATGTCCACACACTCATTTTTTTCATGTCAGTAGAGGGTCCCACTACATGTGAAATTACCTGCATGCACATGATCATTTTCCTGATTTACTATTGGGTCATCCCAGAAAAAGCCCCACCACAGATGAAGCTGCAAGTTTGAAAATTGCTGGCTTGGGCTTTTTGATTATTATTCTGTTTCCCCTGTGAGAGATGAGCTGCACTCCCAGCTCTGTGTTCTTTATTTGCAGCTGATTTTTACTTAACTGCGCTATTGATCCCAAGATGGATAGGGAGCCTGGCAGCTTAAGCCCTGTGCCCGAAGGTGTGAAAGCTTCATTAGATTTATGAAATTCTCCAGGATACACTGAGGCTCTGCAGTCCATCTAGCAAAAATGCTTTATGTTTTACTCACACTTCCATAATTTGTGTTCCTTGTTGAATTATTATGTGTATTATTATTATTGTTGTTGTTTAGACCTAAGGTTTCTCTTCTAGCTCAACTGTGTGTGAAATGCAGTCAATTAATAGATGCAGAGAGAAATAGTCCATACCTATGAGTCTCAAATATCTCATATCTTAACTTCATCCTAATGCTGTAATCTCTCCTTCACATCCTTTTTCTCCGACAAGACAGATTTGCCATTTTCCTCCCATGGAATTAATGAGGCTTCTGGAGCTCCCATTATTTTCATCTGGGATAAACAAAAACATCTTTAGAAATGGTCAGAGAAAAGCAAGAAACAAAGACCTAGAGGTTAAAGATGCAAATAAAAACTGGTGTTCCCTTCTGGCAGTCATGCTGAGCAGGAGCATCACCTGATGGCAGGGACAGGGCCACGAGACAGCACACTGCACACCGGGTTTCACGAAGCAATGCTGTGTACATGGTCCAGGGCAGCAGATCCCTGGTGCCCTGCTCCAGGTCTCTGAGCAGAGTGCTGGTTTTAGACCTCAGTTACCTACTTAAGAAAAGGAAAAGGACTGGCATGATGGACATCAATAATCTGCCTCCTCTCCCTGGCCCCAAAAAGACAGACTTGCTGCTCTTGTTGCTTCTCCAGCACCTGCTGAGTTCCCATGGAGGGCAAGACATCCCTGGCTTGTTTCATTGCCTCTTATTTAATGTGATAATACTGGCTAAAGCATTAGTGGGTTACCAAAGGGACTCCTTAGAACCAGTGTTATTAAATACATTCCCTCTCCATGTGGCTAGGGGAGTTAGTGGCAGATTCATGACATTTGTAGAAGAGACGAATTCGGAGGCTGAGAAGTCCAGAGAAGATAATGAAGTTAGACAGATATCAGCTAAATGAGAGAGGGAAAAGGCAACCTTGTATATAGAGGAAATATAATCCAGAACGTGGGACTTTTATTTAGAAAGAAAGTGAAGCTTGGAAAGCAATAATACAGAAGTAGCCCAGGAAAAAAAATGGACAATAAAGTAAATGTAAGCAGAAATGGGTAGATGTCACCCAAATGTGACTGTGCCTCGGGCCTTTCCCTGCAATAGCCACAGGCTCTGCTGCCCCACTAGGAATTCAGGCAGGGGGTACCAGCACTGAATGGATACACTGGCAGGATCGAGCAGGAGGATGGCAAGGACTATTGAGAAGCAGCAAGAATGGCCTTGGAGGGGCTATGCAAGAGACGTGACAGCTACATGAGTGAAGATTTTGCAAAATGGGAGTATCCAAAGCATTGCCTGCAGGTTTCAATACAGCTATGTGTGGAGGGAATGTAAAATAGCTGGCTGCAAGAGCAGTAAAACCTCCCTGACAGCCAGATCAATTTGTCTGTGAAGTCCTGCAGCTTCCAAGAGGTGGGATGGGAGCATCATGCACCCATTTAGGGCCAGTGTGAGCCATCTCCCCAGGAATGCTATCATGCAGGCATGGCCACAGCCACAGTCCAGCCGCCTCCTCTGGGCTGCTGCAGGGATAACTCCTGACTCCCCAAAACAATGCTGCTCCAGCAGTTTCCCACTGGAAACGTTCCTGTTTGCCCTTTTTGAAGTTTTGGTGAAGATTCAGCATGACACATCCTTACAGAAATTACATCCTTTTAGATAATTTCTCGGTTTTGTCCATAGCAAGAAAACATGCTTTTCTTCACAAGAAATAGTGATTGTCCTCACCATTAAATGGCTGGCTGGGGTTTCATTCCATTTCCTACTTGCAAAAAGCATTGGACAGGGTCACCTTTTTCTAAGCTAGCTGTAGCAATGATAGCAGTAATGAAAATGGAGCCTTAAAAGATCCTTTGCAGCTCTTTGATTTTCCTCATTTCTGCCTTTAGAGCATCAAAATTCTTGCTTGTTTGGTTTTTCAAGGCAATATTTTTCAGAACTACTTCTGGTATATTTACAAGGAGACATTTCACAAGCAATATCCCCGGGTCACGGGCAGCACAAACATAGTTTTGGCTGTACCTGGTGGTACCCCAGAGCAGTCTGGAGTCACGGGAACCACAGCCTGGCTGGAGTGGTCCTATGCAAGATGTAGGATTCATGTGTGCCATCATCAGCCCTCAGTGGGCAGCAGCCAAGGTGCCCTGACAAATCAAGACCTCCATCCTCCCTTACAGCCACCTTGCAGGTGTAGTATAAGATGTCTTCTTTAGGATCAGATGAGTTATGTTCTCTTTCTCTCACTTGGCTGCAAGGGGAGGTGGCATGGGGCTTCCCGATGTCCCAACCCCTCAGCAGAGGGTGACACTGGAGCAGACAAACCCCCCCACATTGCATCCCCTTCAAAGCAACCATATCCTCCTTCGCAACGCACAAGACTACACAAGTCAATCAGTCTCAAAGCAACTTCATTTATCCACCAGTAAACAGCAGCAAGGCACCAACCTCGAGCAGGTGGTGAGCAGGGATGGTTCATTGGGTGCGGAGGTCCTCGAGCTCCTCAGACAAAAAGCACTGTCAGATGCACAAAGTGTTACTGTAATTAAAACCTCTTTGTGAAAAGAACAGTTGCAATAGGCAGTCCTATGCTAAATGACTGCTTCCACTGCAAGCCTCCACCTATAATTCTGGCTGACCTTTAAAGAGCTGCTCTGCTGTGCCATTAATTTTCACTGGTCCCTTTAGGTGGGCACTTAAGAGACTCTTCACTCACTTTGCACACTGCAATTCCAGGGTTATGGCGTTTCCAGACACCACAGCCAAAGACCCATGCAGGTTTATTTTCTTCAGTGTCTATTTTTATACAGCCTTTTAATAAAATATTTGGCTGCTGCAATCATCTTGATTAATGAATGTGAGCAGGACCCTTCCTTGTTCAATGACGGGGTCCTCATCTTCATTTCACACCCAAATCACACCATTCCCTCTTTAATATAGGGATAGATATATACAGCATCTTGTCAGAATCTGATTTATTATTTCTATGAACTGCTAGAATTTATTTCTTCTTCTTGAACTAGAATCTGAAATAGTTAATTGTTTTCCCATAAGGTAAGCTACCTAAATGGTTAAACCTGTGACCATATTGTTTATTTAAATACATTATTTTTAAAAGCTACTGGAAAAGGTCCACCTCTCTCCAAGCCCATTTTTTTGAGATCTTGCCTCACTTAAAAGCACAGCCCTCATAAAAACCTCTGAATGAAAACACTAAACGTATTTCAAAGCTGTCCAGGAGTTATTTGGGTTGATTTAATAATGCCCATGCATTACAGCTAATCAACTTGAATACTTGCAGGGACAAAGAGAGGCCAGGCAGGTTAAGGTCCTGCTTTAGAAAATCACACTGGAAATAGCAGCTGCTGCCCTGGAAGAGCTCACAGTAATCACAGCCCCTCAAGAGGTGTAATGGGATGAAATCTAGTGCAGTTTATGGAGTTCAAAGCACACCTGGGGTACGTCACAATTCTACAAACATCTGTGGCAAACATTATACAGCTTTCATTTGGGACCAAGTGAAAATTATGCACATAGAGACTAGAAATCTACTAAGTCATTCAGCAAGTAATAATTTCTGCCAAATCAGGTGGGTATGTTAGCTGCTTATTAGCTGCATTAGATACATGCAGACAGAAGGCATCCAACACCATCCTGCAGCACAGCATTATCCTCTGATTTGTTTCAGGCCATTTGTGTTTGTCACACACCCCAGGAAGCCACCACCTGAAGCAGGTTAGATGTAGGATTCGGCTCTTTAAATTGATCTTTGTGAATTGTCGCAGGACAAGCTGTGGGCTGAATTACACCCAGCTGTCTACAGGCTTGTTTTAAGAGAAGATTGTACTTTAAACTCAGGTGAGCCAAGGAAGGGATGAGGAGGTTTTGCTGCTGCAGTACATCGTATCCTGAAGGCTTTGTGGTCTTCCCCAAAACTGCTGCACAACAAACGCATGCAGATGAACAACCCCAGCAGTGTTAGCATTTGTATCTGACAGAAGATTTCACAGATAAAACAATCTGCACTCCTGCAAGATACGAGTAGAGAGAAGATGCATCAATAGACATTTTAGACATAAAATGTAAAAATTAGACTTTTGTAAGTTATGTGGCTCCTTGACCAATTATTGTGTAGTAATCTTGGGGAGCAATCTAATTTAAAGTTCTATTTACTGTTACCATTTTATAGCCACTAAGAACAACGACAGCCAGTTCTCTCCCCTCCTGTTCTGATTGCCTTCACAAATTTACTGTGGAGCTGCTTCTCTGAAACTCCACCTCGGGTTCAGCTGACCCCGGAGTACCTTGGGCTCTTTCGGTACTAGCCCATAGTTACTCATCTGCTTTGTGTCTGGAAGCTGCACCTTACCCACGGGTGGGAGAGCGAAGCAGCAAGCACAGGGGACCCAGGGGAGCTCAGTTTTATGGCTAGGATATGTCACTGGCAATGTTCCCTTGTTTTCAGTTCAAAATTCCATCAAAAGCAACAAAAACAGATGAAGTGCTGGTGCCAGCAATGCATTCTCCTTGGACACATCTGCTTTGTAAAAACCTAAAACCCAGCTGAGATGCAGCATAAGAGATATTACAGAAATTTCCAGTAGTGCTGCTGGGACACAGGAAAATGTGCTGCTATTATTGGAGAAATATGAATTTCTTGGGACCCCTGAAGATATGCAGCACCACTCTCCAGCCTGAACACTGAACAACCAAAAAGTATAACAAACAAAAAAACTTAACCAGAACTCCTCAGCAGGTATTGATTGTTTCTCAGGTAGTAATTAACTGCCTTTCTTGATCTGCTGCCCTAGTCAGGGGGAGAAGGAGCCCCTTTACCGTTGCTACCTTCTTCTTTATGAGTGGACATTAGTTCTCCCCCGTCAGGATGGTCTCAGGAAATTCCCAGTCCCTCTCTTCTCTGCTCAAACACACCCCAAATAAAATATATGAAGTTATCTCTGAGCTGAGCAAGAAAAAATAAGCCAGTACGTGATATGAATCACTGGGTTTAAAGGCATAGAGAGGTGATCCCAAGGGCTTCCATCAAATCTGTCAAAAGTGAGAGGGGTGTCTCTGCCCCAGGTCAGGGGGTAAGTCACCTACAAGAGTCTCCAGCTCCTGGTGTTTGCAGCTGCCTCTCCAACCAAACCCATACTGATTCTTAAGCTAGCATCTTCAAAATCCCCCTACATGCCCCTTCCTTGGCTGGCAGTTCATACAGACAACACCTTTTGGAAGCTGTACCACAGATACATGTGCATGTAGAAGCCTTGCTGCCAGAGGAGGAAGTTCTCTGATTTCAAACAATTTGAATTCCTAAAAGAAAGTATTCAAAATGGAGGGGGGGGGGAATCATGCATTTTTATTAATTCCCCTTAAGTTTCTCAGATATAAAGACAATAAAATATTCTTTCCTTGGGGACAAAAGGCAAACAAAGCAACAAAACCACTTTCATGATCTTTTTGCTTTAGCCATGTGAGCAGATAGGCAGAGGTCACACCTAGGAGGAGGCTCAGGGGCACCTTCTAGATCAGGGCTGAGTCTGCTGGGAGCAGCCACACTGCCCACCAGAGGAATTAAAATCCTACAGCAATAATCAGATAGGTGTGTTTTCTCCCAGCAAAATTTCAGGCTACTAGTATGTTTTGAATTATCTCAGCAGCATTTGAATTACCATACAACAGCAGTCATTTTTTTCCAGTGAATGTGCCCCTCGGTTTTTTATTTCAGCTATTCCAACTTGCTTAAGTGAGTTCCTAACACCAATCTGTCCTAAGGAACAAGAACTCCATGAAACTTAATAAATTGTTACTCAGCTATTAAATTCCATCCCTAAGGACCACCAGCCTGCATCCATAGCAGAAAGCACGTGTTTGGTCACGAGAGCTGGCAGGTGAGATGCTCTGATGAGCTGAGGAAGCCCTGCCCCTTCTCCCCAGCTGGTCCTGGGTGCCCGCCTGCATTGATCCGCAGGATTCAGCCCCCTGCAATCACTCCATGCAACTTCTTAACCTTGCTCTGCCTGCCAGGGCCAAATAGATTTCTCGTTTAAAGGATAATTAACCTTTTGGGTGAAAGCCAGGGGTCCAGGCTGCACACAGGGGCTGCGGCTGGGAAAACTGTGGAAGCCCCAGCTGCCACACTGAAACAGGGAGTGCTCGATTCAAATTCCACTTCACAGCACACCAACTTCTCTATCTACACAAGCTCTAGGTACATTTTATCTGTCCCCCTGAGGCACCTATTTACATGTTTAAACTTTCAGAGCATTGGGAAATAGCAGGTAAATCTGTACCTCTGTCTTTTAGAGGCTGGAAAAGCCTCTGCTGCATTTCTCGTGAGGGTTGGACAGGGTCACAGCATGCAGTCTCTGACAGCCATCACCTGGAGACAGTATTTAAATAGCCCTGCTATCCACTGGGGTTCCAGCCAGGAGAAGAGTCATGGAGCAGGTGGAACAGGGCATACAGCCAGCATATCTGGCTAGTGACCGTGGCCTGGACCTCACCAGAAATGACACAAGGTCCCCATCACCACCTCTGGTTTCTCAGCCTGGTGCTGAGCTCTGATGCCATTGCTACAGCAAACCCACCCCACTCATTAAGGGACTGATGGGCACACAGGAAAAAAGAAATACTCAGGGGAAGGCAATTGCAGAGCACTGCAAGATGAGACATTGATCCCACAGGTTGTGGAGCATCATCTCCTGTCGTCCCTCTGATCATTAGTTTTGACCTATTTAGCTCTGCAGGGCAAAGATGATAAATGAGAAACCCTTTCCCTAGGTACAACGGGAGAAGGGGAGGGAGTGAGGGGCTGGAGGCTCTTTAACAGGCAGGGTTTGTGCCAGCAGAGAGCTGACATTGCTGCACCTTCCCAACGCACAAGCTTGGATGCTGCTCCTGGTGCAGCAGGCTCATGCAGTGAGGAGCCGAATTACTGGGTCACTCCACTGGAGAAGCCCCTGCAGGCACTTGGGACCCCCAACAACACCCAGGGAAACACACAGGATGCAGCTTTGTCAGTGCCACATCCCTGCAGCCCCCACTCACCTGCTCCATCACCCACACACAGCCCCCAAGGCATCAGGCACTCTCCCACCTTTACCTTAGAGACAGGTCCCCTTTCATCCGACTTGGTGTCAGCAGCTTTCAGGGTGCTGCAGGGAGCTGTGCCCTGCAGAAGGACCTGCAGGGCAAGCAGGGGAACAGGGAGCAGAAGGACCATCAGTCAGATGCAGCAGACTCATCGCCCAGCTCAAGGTGTTCCCAGCTGAGAGAAGGGACATCTCACAGTCCCTGACCTTGCAGTTTGGCAAACAAACCACATTTGACATTTTATGTCAGATTAGTTAATGGAGGGGAGAGGCACTGAAGGTTGTTAGGTCATGACTTTGATAAAATCAAAGTGCATTAGGCAATAATTAGAGGAGTTCTAAAAATACTCAGAGGTCCATTAGAAGCAAGAGATGTGCATGGCTGCCACCCAGTCCCAGTCCAAGACTATCTCCATGGCGTCTGCTCAGGCCAGGAGTCACAAGTACACCAAAACAGCCCGGTTGTAGCTCAGCTCCCCAGAAGAAGGCTGTAGGGTGAGGACTGTCTTGGTATGTGGCTCCTTAATGCTGCATCTCCTGTTGAGCAATTCCTAATGTATTTTTGTAGAACTCTGACCCTCCTGCCTCCCAGGAACCTGCTGCCTTTGCTCTGCGATGGCTCCCAGGCTTGTGTGACCACAGCTGGGCAACCTCAGCTGCGCGGGGCCACCAGCACTGACTCCACTCACTGTGTCCCTCCCTGCACCCACCAGGAACACGAGGTTTAGCTGTGGCTTTGCAATGGCTATGGCAGCAACAGAAGAGAACAGGTTTGAAAGTGATGGGCAGGGAGATACCTACCCATCACATCCACAACATCCTTTCCAGCAAAAATATCTGGGGCTTAGGCAAAACCACCTGCTGGCTTAGGCAGGCACAGTCTGGATGCATTTACACTGCACCACGTCATTTGTGTCTGGGGAGGCTCAGCCCCATCCACGCTGCCCCCCTGCCCCCAGGCTGCCTGCAGGATGAACAGGGGCTCTCTGCAGCCTGTGCAAACCTGGGAAGCCTCACAGCTGCCCCACAGAACTTCTCAGGCATTCAGAGAAGATATTTAGTCAGAAACAGAATAGAAGCAGAAGTGACAGGTTCCCCATCATTGCTCATTGGCCTCGCTTAGGGAGCGCAGGGTCGGGATCTGGGCTGGGCAGTGTCCTAACCCCAGGCCAGGGACTGTGCTGGGGGTGGATGCTGGCAGAAAATCTGATGGAGTGCCAGAGAAACCTTCCTAATGAAAATATCATGCTGGTGGTAAACTTCTGCAAAAACATTTCTCTTTTACCAAGCAGCTCTTAGGTAAAAGCACATTTTGCTCAGAAACACCTGATGAGCTACACTGACAATGCTGCAACACCCCTGCACAAGCCCTCACATTAGGGCAATATTGTCATTATCTACACTTGGTGGGTGACAAGTACAACACTGGAATGGCTCACAGTTACAGTGAAACTCTATCAAGGCTCTGCTAGAGCAGAACTCTGCCTGGCTTTATCTCTGCTTGCGGGTGCATCAGGTCTTACAAGACATCAGCATTGCCCACAGCACCTCCAGGTTGTCTCCTGTGCACTCCCTACGACCCAGTGCAAGGAAAGGTTGAATTCATTCAGAAGTGAATTGCAATGAGAGTACAAAAACCTCCTCACAGTTATCTCCTGAAGCAGCTTCGTGTACTGTGTGTGATACCTCCTCATATATTGATTCCTCTCCGACTCATCTCTGACACCCTCTGTGCTGGGGGACTCCAGCTCAGTGTCCACAGGTAATCTCACACCACTTTTGTTGGCTGGAGCATCTTGCAGACATCAGAGTACCCACATCTGCAGGGAGACACTAATTTATTGGCCCCAAATAGGAAGACAATGCTCAGATCCTCCTCGTCTCAGCGTGACTAAAAGGCATCAACTGTTCCATGAGGGTTTGTCACCAAGCTCCCTCTATTAGATGCTTTTTTCCAGTCAGGTTGTGCCAAAGGTTTTCCAGGCTGCAGCAAAGCCAGATTTCTTGTGGGAAAGTGCCATCCCGTGGCTAAGTGTGAAATCCTGACTGCACCACGCCTGCAGACTCAAAAGCCACCTCAGACACTATAATATAAGTGGTAATACATATATAAACCTTGCTGCAGCAAGGCCAGCTGCCCACCTCCCGGCCCCACGGTGTTCAGCAGCAAATCTGCACTATAACCGACCCTTGCATCTTCCTTATTTTCTTATTCCTTGTAGTTTTACATGGGCACTCAGTATTTGTTATCTGTTATTTATTATTCTTCGGGGCACAACTCTTATTATTTTTCACCATTAACAACGTCTCACTAAATCCTGGGCTTTGGAAGTTGGAGAAAACAAGAAAAACAACCCAAAACTAATCGCCATGCTGCCAGCTGGAGGGTTTCAAGGGTTTCCATCTCAGACCAGAGCCACTGCTGACAGTCCCCTTGCTGGCAGCGCCCAGCCTGGGGCTCTGCCACACTGGAGGGATGGGGACACTTCTGGTACATCTTCCTGGATACACAAAGCTGGACACCTGGATGTATTTTTGCCCTCCCAACTCAAGCCAATCTAGAAACTCCTCCTCTCCTGAGAACAGCTCAGAAAATACATTGCCTTGAATCACTAAATTTTAGACATCAGCGTATCAAAAATACCTCTCATAGACATGGTACTTCTACACTGCTGCAAAGTATTGAGCCCACATCTATGGGATTTCCATCTGAAAGGAGATCAGGAGCACATCTTATTCTAATCTGACCTTTATGTTTGTTTAAACCTTGAACCTGCTTATGCTTGGAACATTTCAACAAGGGAAACACACTGAACCATCCCAACAACAAACAGCGCAGAAGTGCCGAGGGGTCAGCAAATTCTCCATCAGAGCCTGGCAAGACTTGCTGAAAACACTGAATTCCCAGCAACACTTTATGGGAGAGAAAGATAGCATCCAGTATACGTGACCCAGAGGGTGGAGGTTCGCTGGGAGGACACAGGAGGAGCAGGTCTACGTGGGGCTCTGCAGCTCAGGAAGGGAGGCTGAGCCCAGGGTACCAGCGGCGGATATGGGGAGAGCTGCAGAGCTGCTCCTGCCATCCCTGTGTTTTATGCCTTCACAGAGGAGCAGCTGCAGCAGTGAATGGAGCTTAGTACTGCTGAGTAGCCAGGGCATTTAGCTGGGAGGGAGAGATGCATTTAAACCCCTGCTCCAGTTTATGTTAATTTATAAAAGTTGGAACTTCGAAATGATGTTAAAAAAGATTTGTCCTGGATGCCCACGAAGCAGGGCATCTTCTGGGCTTTGGAGAAGTGAAAGTGGCTGCTTCTGAGCTGGTCTATCTTTCAAGCGATATGCCTTGCCTGATCTTTCTTTTAATTAATGAAAAGACCAAACAAACCAAACCTTTATTTTCTTTTCTCAACCAGATCAGTGTTACATGTTCTTATCAAGCACTACATCTTTTTGGTTCCTGGAGCCTCATCGCTGTTGTATTCTCTGGGTATCTCTCCAGCATTAAATGAATTTACACTAAAAACCCTGCAAGTTTCGGAAAAACCTGCAGCCACGCAGCACATTACCATGAATCAGAGCAGATGACATGGCTTTCCAAAACACTGTGGTAAAACAGAAAACTTAGGAAACATCTTGACTCTTGATTCAAAACATTATTCACAAGTCTCTTGCTTGTCCAACTCCAGGAAAGATGTAGGAAGGCGTTTGCCAGTTGGAATAACGCAACTTATGAAAGACATTTGTGAGTAATGCATGATACAAGGACCTGAAAATGTACAGAATCTATATAACACAGGAAAAGCAGCTGGGGTAGTGAGAGCAAAATTCCAGAAATTGCCGTCTGTCTGCTGGTACAAGGATTCATAAGGGCATCACCTCTTGTGCGGGTGAGGAACACCTACAGCTAGCACAGGTCAGGCCATGCCTTCTCCTTGGCAATCAAGTTCTTGATAAAAACTTTAAGAGATAAAAGCCACACCACCATTACCCACACAGCACGGAGCTGCCCAGCTCCTGCTGAAAACTAAAACGGGGAGGGTGGCTGGTGCTCAGAGCAGATTATTCAAGCTTTGTTCAATAGTTAAATCAGAAATGAAATCTGGACTAGAGCATCGCTACCCTACAGCATCTGGTACTTCAAGGGAAAAAACAAAACCAAACAAAGCGATGATAACAGCTAACATTTCTCATTTTACTGCCACAAAAATTTTGCACAAATTTTTCATCCTACCCAACTAATGATAGTTTTATGGCTGTAAGATTGACCAGCACTGTCCTGCCAGCTGGCAGCAGGAGCACACTCAGCTCAGCACGCCCAGCAGTTGCCCGTGGTCAGCTTTGCAAGTAATACCTCATTCATCCCAACAATACCTCAATTTTTGGTCACTAGTGTTTCCACAAAATGAAGAGATGAGCCTAAACTGACTTGGGCAGTGACCTCCGATTTCTTTCAGTTCAGCTGCATGAAACTACAAGCTTTTAACCACAGAGCACCAATTGAACCTAGAGCCCCGCTTCACCCAATAGAATAAACCAGACTCCTGGATATCAGAAAAGCAAGCCAGCTTCAGGCAGGCCAGTCTGCAACTTCCCATTGCTCCTTGCAATCTTCTGTGCAGAAACAGCACTGCCCCAGGTCACCCAGCAGTCACCAGGACCATGAAGGTATGAGTCTCCTCCTTTGTGCTGCTTCATAGCATCCATTACAATGTGGTTACACAATGACTTTGAGGTACGTTCACGATTAAGAAGAAAAACCAACTTGGGTTTTTCACCACCTCACATTTCTACACATGCTTTTTGGATGCTTCCAGCTCAGTCCCCACCACATCCCACAGCCACAGCTCTGCCCCAGCTCAGCCCTGGGACACTTCATTTGCACTTCAAAGAAATGCAGAGATTAGGTAAAGGATTTTGTGTATTCTTGGGATGTCAACTACCAACACAACAGGATTTTGAAACAGAGAGAAAAAAAAGCCACATTTGTATATTGTAATTGCCTTCTTTATGTATTCTCTCTGATAACAAGCCTGAGGAGAAGAAAAAACATCATTTGACCTTTTTTATTAAAAAAAAAACAACACACTTGCCTTTGCAATTAACCTTTTAGATGCTTTCAACTCAACCCAGCACAGAACAACAATGAAAGGTACAAGTTTAAGGAGAGCAGGGGGTTTTCTGGAATTGCCTTTTATTCACACTGTGCAGCGCCTGCTTTGCAGGATCCCTGGGATGATCACACAGGCTGCTCAGCCCCTCCACCACCTCACCAGCAACAACAGCTCGGATTCAGACCCAGTGTTACAGGTGCAGAACACTGATGAGAACCATTTCCAAAGAGATATTCCCACAGTACAGGACTGTAAATTAGTATTATACCTGGTGTGTTTAAGTATTGATGACCCTCCATCCAGCCCAAGTCATTAATGGGAGTTGCTCGTAGATTTTTAGTTCCCAAAAATCAGCCACGGCTGTGGTACCTTCTCCAAAATCACCTTTACAGTATAAAGAATGAGAAAACACATTGCAAAAAAACTCCCACTTATTATGTCAGAAACTTAACATCATTTAAATTACAGCTACAAGAAAGCAGCTGTTGTGTGAGGGTACAGGAACTTTCCCCTCCTTTCTCTTCCACACAAGTGACTAATGGAAGTTTAGAGCAACTTCCCTGGAGTCAGGGGAAGATGAGCAGAGCACATATTGGAATGAACAAGTGTAACGAAAGACTAAGCTCCTACATCCCTGATCTTGTAATTAATGTGCAGGTACCTTGATAAAATTGTGCACCTCCCACCTGAGCAAGTCAGGCAGCATATGGGCTGCTCAGCAGTACTTATGGCACACACACCACCTCTTCCGAGAGCTGAGGTCCTTCAGTGAGACAACACAGCTTCTCAGCAGAATATGAGATTTCTAGTTCTGTACACAGGATCAGAGTTTGGCATAGAAGGTGCCTAAAACAACACTGTCCTGGGCTGCTTCAGCTATTTTTATTCAGTTTTGGCAGTAGGGATCCCTCAACCAAGGAAAAAAACCTCCTGGCCCTACTCCTGAACATACCAAACTCATGATGAAAACCTCAGTAGTACCTGCACTTCCTCCACTGAATATAGCTGGGATGCAAAACCCATCTTATTTTACACTTGGCAACAACTCCTGCTCTCAGCCTGACAGCTTTCATGGTCAAATGTCCACTCTTCCTCCCATCAAAGAGCTCATTTACGAGCTGGCTTGCTTCCTTGACACAACTATTTCCTAACACAGTTACAACTACACCAGACACACAGTCCAGCTCTGGAGCCCACACCCACCCCTCCATAGGCAGGGTGTATTTCTGTAAAACACCAACCTAACAGAACTGCCTGAAGGAAGTCCATCAGACACCATCCCCTCCTGGTGCAGCCTGTTTGTTCCTATTCCCCATCCCCACTCCTGCAAGAGCCCAGACGCTGAAACACAGTACATGAGAATTGCCTGTTTCTCCTTGTTTACCCACCACACTCAAGAGCAGCCAAATTCTGACCATTCGGATGCCACCACTCTCTAACCCAGACAGCTGTTTGCAGAGCAGATCCACCCAGCAACCAAGCCCAGGGCACCTCAACAACTTCCAACCTGTGAAGGACCCATAACCCCAGCTCCCCTCCTTTGGGTTCATTGCACACCAACTGAATTCTGCTGATGCCTCTTCACCAACTGCCCCTGCTCCTCCAAGATGCAGCAGAGGAGGCCTGAGTGTGACAGCGAAAGGAAATGGGTAAAACCAAAAGACCCATAAACCAGAGCTTTGATCACACCTAGGACTAGCTGTGGTACAGCTTTCAGCTGATACCCACTCCTAGCTGAAGGGCAGAGCTGGTGTACCTCCATACCTATACATTCTGTGCTTCACTGCACATCCTGGAGACAAACACACAGCTGCATGAGACAGGAACCAGCATTCACTCCTTTTTTTTACCTTTTCTCACTACACTATGCATCAACATATCAGGAATTTTTGAGGTTAAGTGAATTTATAAGACTACTTTCTGGGGGGGG
>VZRW01011289.1:875370-904656 GCA_013398125.1 Aegotheles bennettii | reverse complement strand
GGGGGGGAACTACAACCTCGCCTGATCCTCAGGCCCTTGCAGTGTATCAGGAAATCTGGTCACGAGAGCACAATACAGCAGGAGAACCTGAGGACTGCTGCAAAACTACAGCTTCAATTAACTTCTTTATTTTCCACATATGTGCCCATTGGTCTTTCTCACCACAAGAATCAGTCAGCAGCTATGACTCAAAAAGTCACTGTTTGGAAAGCTCTCAAAAACCATATCACTGATAGGGTGATGTTAATAACAGTTTTGTAATAAAATTATTTAACACTTTCTTCTTTGCACCAATGTTCTATCCAATGCCAGCCCATGATGTTTTATAATGCTTGCTGTAAAAATACTTTCCCATATTTATTCTTGTTTTGGAGCCTCATTTACCATGCCTTGAAGCAACTGAAAGCTCTGGCAATTGACAAGCTTCTCTGAAAAAAAAAAAAAAATCAGAGAAACCTTTACAATCCAGAAGAAACCAAGAGATCTCCCTCTTGTGGACTTTTACGTGAACAACCTTAACTACGTTTGTGAGAAGTGTCTAAAGAATAGTTTCCTTTCATCAAATATTAACAGAAATTGTAAGTAATTCCATTCAATAGATGAAGCATTCTTCCTAGAAAGAATGAGAAGGAGATCGTTTTCACTTTATTTTTATCTACATGGTATTTTCTTGCAGAAAAACCACAGAGATTTAAAACGCAGCGCTGTCTCCTGTATACCACCACTTTCTTTCAAGTGGGGGAGAAAAAAGGTTACAGAACAGAGCAGATGAACAAACCTAACAATGGAGGAGATGTTAGGTTTATATAGGTAAGTGCTATCTAGAGATGAACATATAAACTGCAGTTCTAAAATGCTCACACTTCAGTTTACACAATGCACGTAATGATCTCTACCTTACAGACCAATCTTACTCTTCAAAAACCACAGCGGATATGTAGGAGCCCATGCTCACAACTTCCCATGGAATGAGATTAACAAGTCTGACACAAACATAAAAAGAAATTTTGTGCCTTTATTGGAATGGTGTTAGGCTTTAAATACACCAATTTTGATAACCTGATTATTTGGTTTTAATTAGAAATGACACTACAGAACTGCAATACTGGTCCAACAGTCTTGTCTTTACTTTTTTTTTTTACTTTTTTTTTTTTAAAGCAAGAGATAGTATGAAAATGCACCAAGTAATCAGAAAGCACTAGCAGGCATCGGTTAATCCAAGATACTAGCTTCTTAGTTCCAAAAGCACTCGCATCGTATGGAACCCAGGATTTAGACTGGTCATGATTTGCAAGGATTAATTGCATGACTCATGACTTTTCCTTTTTTTATTTTAATTTACTTTCAAGTTGGTCACTGGTAGATTTTTTTTTCCTCAAATATTACAGTTTAATCATATTTTTCCTCAAAGTATAAAAAAGTATGAAATATAAACAAGCTCCTGCATTGCATCCATGAAAGGGTACAACAGAAGCATTAGAGCTGACTATCTACACACCGTCAAATCCCATCAAATCTTGGATAATTCATTAATATACAAAATACCAGGGCACAGAAAGAACTAAAATCCACCTTTTTGTTTTCTTACGCACAGGTTCAAATAATCAATCTAAAGAAAAAACGTGATCATTTTGGCTTTCCACTACATCCGCATGTTGAGACACTTATTAAAATAATCCTGCTTAATTGCGTTTGGTCTTTTTCTTATTGTCAAGTCATGTTTGTTATCTTAATACCAGCCATCAGACAAACAAGTAATCATAAAGACTGCTCCTCCTCCCCACCTCCCTAACCCTGACCCCTCCGAGGTCAGCTTTAAGACATGACTCCAAACACAGGGTTGTGACGACAGATGCTAGGACCAATCTCTTCATAATCTTTTTTGGTATGGCATACTTGGTAGAACTCGGGCTGTAAAGGGAAAGAGGAAAAAAATTAGTCAATAGTATGTACAACTATTTTAACAACATTTATGTAGCAAATGTGAAAAAACAAATACAGGTAACTTGGAAGTCCCAAAATTAATATACCACGCATGGCTAAACACCAATGCAAACAAAGTATTTTGCCACAAAACTAAAATGCACTATTTAACAATTCACACAAAGCTTTGTGGCAAAAACTTCAAAAGGGGGCAAGGAGGGTAATATTTGCTACCCGAGGCCTATCAGAAATCCCACAATTGCATTTAATATGAAGTGAACGAGAGACGGGAACTCCAAAAGTGTAGCCAGAATGACCAAAACATGCTCGGTTTTATAACTTACTGTGGAAGCCAGCATTGATCCTCCAAACCAAACAGCGTATCTTTGCATATGGTGTGTAATGACTTGTACATCGATGGGCTTAGGCTATAGGTAGAAAAAAAGGAATACATTAAAAGTCACATTTGCTAGTAAAAATTAGATCTTTTTAAAAAGAAATGTATATTCCAAGATTACTTTTAACAAAATTAGTAATTTCTTAAATGCTGGGTATGTAAATTTACAATGACATCATCAGATTTTCTCTTGTACAACAAGAAAGAGCTCTTGCATATAAATTATCAGTTACATACTGATACATTTATCAGACATTAAGAGATGCTTGCACTCACACCAATTTTCTCCCAAAAGCTCCTCTACAGTGTTCCTCTCCGATTATACACATTCTATTTGCTGCTGAATTTCCCGAGGGACCATTTGTTTATGCAGCTGTAAGAACATATCTATCCATACTTCTTTCAAAAAAACCCCACCATTTCAGTTATTTTTTAAGTTTCATGTCCTTGTTCTAACAAAGCTTCAGTTGCAGATTGATTGAAAGTTTATCTAGGACCAACAGAGTCCCAGTCATGCTTTTCAAAAACTACAACACCCATTCCAGTTAGCCCCCTTCCTTCCATATCCACACAAACCTTTATTCCTTACTTGTGCTTATCAAAAATGGCAGCGTACATAACAGTTTCAGAAAGAAATAATTTGGTTATTCCAGTACAACCTGCTGAAATCTGAACAATTTGAAACAGTATCTAAAAATTATTTGCAATACATTTGCAAAATTCAAGCCAGTGATTACCTGTCTAGTATTCTGAAGAAGGATGAATCACATCAAATTTCCTCACTCATATCCTGCTTCCTTACTAAGTAGTTAAAGACTAGTAAGGAGAACTGAGAATAAACTGGTTATTTCAACCAGAGAACTGTATATGACTGAAATTTCAGAGTTGTCTACATGGCATATTATGAAATTATACTGGGGCTTTTAAGGATTGTTTGAGCTCATCTACCTAGATTACAACAAAAAATAAATGAGAAAAACACTTCAATCTTGCCTTAAAAGGAAAAACCACAAAATTATTTTCACCTCTGCTGTTACCTTTTATGTATGCAGACTCAATCGAAAAAATGAAAAAGTTTGATCAGAGGTCAAAAGTGGAAAGAACATGAACTAAGGATCGTGCAGTTTGGTGAAAACGTGAAGTAATCACACAGGACAATTTAGGTGAGAAGAGACCTCAGAATGTCTCTAGTTCAGACGCCTGCTCCAAGCAGAGTCAGCTGTGAGGTCAGAGGAAGTTACTCAGTTTTACACATCTGAGTCTCAAGAGCCTCCAAGGACAGAGACTGCATAGCCTCTCTGGTCAGCTTGTTCCGATGCCTGATTATCCCCATGGTGAAAAAGTTTTCCTTTTATCCAAGCTGAACCTTTTCTGTTTCAATTTGTATCTGTTGTGTCTCCTGCACCCACCACTCAGCACTGTCAAAGGCCTGGTCCCACTTTCTTATTCATCATCTCACATACACCAAGGGGCTGCTACCAGGATCCCCAGAGGCTGGTGGCTCAACAAGGAACTTGCTCCAGCTGTCTCATTAAGTTCAAAAGACTGAGGATGATGATTTGCAACTAATAAACAAGCACTTAGCACAAAAAGAGCTGCGGAATGACCAACTGCTTTTACTGAACATGCTTAAGTCCCACACTTTCACTAGGTGAGACTGATTCAGTTCAGTAATAATGGACAGGCAGCACAAGTGCATACCTGGGGAAACAGTACAGTAGCTTCCTATAACGAAATACAAATATCTTTCAATACCAGTCTAAAATTCTCTACAATATATGAATCTCTGAAAAGCTTGTACAAGGACTTTAAATGAAGGACATTTCAACAAACAAGAACAGCACTGCAGTACGTTATTTTTGCATTTTCCAGGTACCAAGGAAGAGAAAGATGTTTGTTAAATGCATTAGCTGCAAGAACTAACCTTCAGTCTGCCACCACTAAGTTCTTCACTAAGTTTCAGTCTGGCATCAACAGTCCTTTTCAAGTCTCGCTGTAAACGGCGACCAAAGTCCCTGAACATGGTTGAGCCTCCAGAGAGGACAATATTCTGTTTGGAGAGTAAAAATTATTAACTGCTTCTGAAAGTTCTGCAACTTTATCCAGTTCTTACATTCTAGATATCTAAATATAGCTGTTAAATTAAAAGCATACCTGTTAACTGAAATTACAGCTTTAAATTACCTAACACTTAAGCATGACAGAATTAGAATTCACAAAGAGGTGGTCACATTAAAATTGGCTGTGCTTTAAAATCCATTTATATCTTAGTACATCTCACTTCTTTCTCTCAGATTTATGCTTCCCTTATTTATTTTTCTTTTAAATAAGGGTTTGAGTAATGAAACATCACATTCTGAAAAAGTGTAAGCGAACAACACTTCTGCACATTGGACTTGTTTCTAGAAAAATGGTTCATTTGTTGTTTGGTTGTTGTTTTTTAATAGTTTCAAATACATATTTCAAGATAAAGCACAATCTAAAACAAGTATTTTAAAAAATCATTATAGCTACTGACCTTATAGAGAGGACGTCTAACATCAATGGGACAATTCTGAATAACTTCATCTACTACTTCTGAGATTGGTTGCGTAAAGTCAGGATTAGCAAACTACAATCAAGAATAAAAACAGATGAGTCAACGTGTAGGACCACATATTGCAAAGGAAAGTGGGTAAAAAGAGGAAAGAATCATCCTATTATACTAGAGATATCATGAAAACTAGTAATGTAAGCTGTTATATTAGCTATATTTGCTGCCATTTATAATGGGTTTGAAAGAATAATAACCCTAAAGTATCTATTTTCCCAGCTATTCGCTTAGATAGTTTTTTTGTTAACCATAACAGGTCAAAGGACACATGCCCTTGATAGATGCTGAGCACCAGAGCAAAAGAGCGTAAAATGAAAAAAGTTGCAACAAGAGAATGTAGAGAGGGATTCAGGGGGCAGGGAAAAAAAACACTGAAGGAAAAAAAAAAGGTTTATTCCCTTTTAGCTTTTCTCAATACTGTAAGAGACTGAGGGTATAAAGGCAAGAAGACAGACTATTTAGAAACTTGACTTTTCAACAGATAGGTGAGAAAACAGGGTACAGTGTCGTGAGACCTGGAAATTCTACTAAAAATTGCAAGAAAATACAGGTTTAGTAATCCACTTACTTTAAATGTTCCAAATACAGTGCTTTCTGTTTAGACATCAACTTGAATTCATATAAAGATTACTAGCAGTAAGAACCAAAACACACTGACTTACAATAACAGCTGGTATCCATTTACAAATAAGGAGAAATACAAGCCAGGATAACCATTTCTTTGAAAGTCTGCAAACACGATTTATATGCTATCATCTAAAATGCACCTAAAACAAAGCACAGACAATTTAACTTACCTCAGGATGGAAGAAAATCTCTGGCCCCAGGAACCTCTCATAGCCAACATCAATGGTAAATTCTTTCTTTGAGATAGCATTAATTCCAGTATACTGTTTAATCCACTTTGTACCATCTGTGTCATACTTGTTAAATTCTTTTACTAAGTCAGGGCAAACATAACTAAAGCGTTCCTGAAAATTGAATATATACAATTAGAAGAATCTCCTTAAGTATAGCAGAGAAGATGGCACGAACTTCAAAAAAGCGCAGCAATTTAGATGTTTAAGAGTTTTAAATTGGCAGATACAGAATAGGCCTCAAAAACAGCTGAACTGACATTTACTGTACACAGTTAGATAATGGCTCTGCTACTACGAATCGCTTCTGTGCGGCACTGAAAGCAGCACATCTTGCTGAGCTGAATTACTTTTCTTCTATTTTTCCTCTAAACCTCTGCAATAGTGAGCAATGAGTTTTAAAGTATATCGAAGAATTGCCACAGAAACAAACAAGGTTTAAGTGTACTTTAAGCTGAATGGCTGTCAGCATAGCTTTGTACTACGAAAAAGAAGGTATCAATATTCAGAAAGAACAAAAGAGTAATTACAGCTCCTTACATTACACATCCCACCAAGAACATTTCCTACTGAATATTACAATTATAAGAGGGGGGGGATAAAGGGGAGTCTACAAGTGAAGAGTGAAATTCTAGGCCAAACCGAGTATAACCCAACTGTGTACCTTAAGTTTTAGGTATTCCATGTTATTATTTAAACATCTTTATATTATTTAGAAACAGAGCACCATTAGTCGGAAGGACAATGATTTTAAGAGATTATTGTATTTTAAAAATAGATATCAAGGTCTGATCTAAAATAACCTTAGCATTTGCAATGCTCACATTACCTTCACTGCTTTAGCTGTTTCCAAGGATTGTTCGGGAGGAATTCCTACTTCTCGCTCCCTCAGCAACTGCTGAATGAAGTATGTTATATCTCGCCCAGCAATTGGAATGTGTTTGATACAGCTGCCAATCACGTATCCTTCAGCCTGTAAATAAAATTAATTGGGATAAAGATACGGACAGGAACTCCTTTCAACAAAGCTCAGGAGGGAGAGATGGAGTCTAAACTCCCATTTACTATCTGTGACTGTGAGACTGAAGTCCTTTAAGACTGCTTCATTTAATAACCAGAAATCCAGTTCTTCAGTAGCCTTATTCTACTTGTATAAAGTGTTTCCCTTTGCATTGGTTCATAACTCTTACAAAGTTAGGAGGAACAGAAAGGTCACCAGTACATAAGGCAGACAAATAGCTATACTCACTATTCCTTGGCCTTTATTTTCTCTTCAAAATGAGGTTACTCTTACCAAAAAGGTCAAGGAACCTTATATCATGAAATATTATTTTAGAATAAACGATGTGGCTCTGCAGTCACAGCCACTGATGTAAGACGTTACAATCCACATGAACCAAAATGAATTTTCTGAAAGCAGGGAGAAAATGCATCACTTCAGCACATTAACTGAGACAGCTCAGCACATCAGACTGGCCCATGCTTGTCCATCAATCTACCCTTCAAGTCACACTCATCCTGGGGGCCAGTGTTAGGGCATTAAGAGTACCCAGTCTAAATGCAGAAAGCAAAGGTGTTTAACACTGGCTTTCAACCTCACCAGATTGCTACATCCAAACAGATCAATCCAGGTATCGCACTAATATTAAATGCTTATAATTTCCTATATACACCTTACATTCATATAAAATGTTCTAAGACAGAAAATAACAAAGTCATTAAAAACATAACACTATTGTTAGCCTGACCACAGAGGTAAGTGTTCGTTAGCTCCTCCCTATCTATTTTATTGTAGAAGTGGTATACTATTGCTGTCAATTTGATCAACACATTTAAAAATTCCAGAAATCAAGCAAATGTCACCCTAAAACAGAGCTCAGTGTTTCAAGTGATATTTATAGAATACCTACTCTTAATTAAAAAAAACAAACCCACAAATCAGGAGTTCAACTGTCTTAAACAGAAATTTGAACTACTAAGTACAACTAAGAAAAAAAATTACCTATAAAATGTTTGAGATGTCAATTGTTTCCTACATCTTATAAAAAATATGTCATGTTGGATGAAAAGTCTGCGCAAAGATATAGCCTCTATATTTCACCAAGATTAGTCACAAATTGCTACATCACAGCACATGTTTGACCACCACCAATGCTTTTATTTGGTATAACAAATAATTTTTTAAAATTGAGGTTACTGTGGCACGATAAAGCTTTGTATAGATTTTAATCTTAAAAGTCGCTTCAATTTGAAAAGAAAAATACATCCTAGACATGCATTTAACTTCCCAAGGAAAGATGGACTGAGAGACAAGTTACCAGCCCCTGGAAATGAAGAACACTATTAAATGTTCCAATTATAAAATTTCAGATGAGTAGCTTTGGGAAGGAAGTAACATGCCTACAGCAAAACCAATAATTTGGTGGTTAAGAAAATGCAGCTGTAAATGTTAATTATTTAATAACACATCACACAATCATACTAATTTTTGCTTTTAGCAACATGATATACTGGAACAGATATTCAACATTAATTAACCTCTGGTTTTTTTTTATTTCAGTCAGGTAGGAACTTTTCTTTTTTGCTTGTATTGCTGATGCATGATAGCATACTACTAAACACTGGTCAACAGAGAGCGAAAAAGTTGTAAACAATACTACATCTCCCTCAAGTATTTTGTATTATTTCTAATTTTTCTATGAATTGACTGAATTAAACAAAAAAGCTTCCAAACTTTTTGGACTGACTATTGCCAAGTGCATATTCACTCTTAGCAGCAAAATAAACTGGAAATATGACAAAGCAATACAATTTCATTGATCACTTAGCATGGCCTTGGCAAACCACTTTTTAAGGTGAGAGACAATATGTCCTGACAAATTCAGGGTGCAGAGAATTTGTTACAGTTTCTGCACTACAAAATAAACAAGTGGAAACTTCAGAGAAGTTACAGGACACATTGCTGTCCAGTTAAGCTGTTTCTGTAGTTTTGATGTATACTTACAACAGGAATAACATGAGTGACACCATCGCCACTGTCTATAACTGTGCCAGTCAGTGTTCGTTCTCCTACTTGTCTTGACGTCCAAGATGCAGCTAAGGCAAGGACAGCCTTGTAAAAGAACACACACAGAAAATAAACCTTCTGAAAAACACTGCATTGCACATCCCACCTTCCACCACCCCTCCCAACAACACCCAGACTGGCATCCTCATGGTAACTTACAGCATGGAAACTGATTTATAAATATTACATATGTGCACACAACAGCTTACAAAACAGGCACTGCATAAATGTAGCTTTTGACTCCTAATGCTTTTTACCCATGTTCAAACAAACATCTTTTTTGCTACTTCATATTGTGAGGGATTTGATTCTTGGCCTAGTACCATCATGATGTAGTGTGTTGTTTGGATTTTTAAAATTTATTTATGATGTAAGAGATACTGTGCTGCTTCAAGGCCACCTTCTATGCAGGTAACAGAGGAACAGTATCTAGCCTAACAGACCACATTGTCAATGTGTATCAAACATCTACTGATGAAACTGCTAGCCAAAAGTACATTAAAAAGTATTCTAAACATCACTCATACAGTTTTCATAGCGAAATCAGGTTTAGCTCAAGGAGAAATACCGCAGCTCTAACTTCCAACACCCCTGCCCTTACCTGAACAGCAATATATAGCCCTGGAACATTGAAAGACTCGAACATGATTTCAGCAGTATATTCTCTATTTTCTGGAGTATTTAATGGAGGCTCAGTCTGCAAGACAAAAAAAAAATAAAAATCACAAGTCTTACTTATATTTAAATCAAATATTTGACTTAAAAAAAAAATAATCACGAAATCCTAAATTTTGAAAGATGAGTCATTCAACAATAGCATGTAAAAATAGTAATGTGCAAAGGGTGCTTTTAAAGGTAAATGGTGCAATTAAGAAAATGTAGAAAGTTCTCTGACAATAACAGAATTTATGCAAATTTCATTGCAAAAACATGATGATTAGAGTGAAAAATGGAAGAACAGAAGTGCAATGAAAATGTTACAGTAATTACTGCTTAAGAACTGTGGGTTGGTTAGCTCATTACAACTTTTGATTTCACTGAAAGAAACAAGGACTATCAACCTAGAAATGTCAAAGGATGCAGTTTAGCACATTTAAAGAATGACAAGGATTTAAAAAATTTCTCAGTCATTCATTAAAGAAAAAAGCTGTTTTTCTTCAGAAGACAATCATGATGAGTTTATATGACAGCTGTAGAAATGTACTCAACTGAGAGAAGCTAGTAACAGCATACAGTGTGCTACAATAGTATGCTATAATTTTCATTAAAATATCAAACATATTTAATATTAAGTCTCTCCTCTGAAGAGGATTTTGGATTGTGCTACAGAATATTTGAGGAAAAAACATACATCAGGAAAGCTTCAGGTGATTTATATTTACTTGAGTTTTCAATAAAAGCATATTCATATTTAAGAATTATTATGGAAGTCAGCACAAACATTCTTACTAGTCATACACGATTTCATAAGTAGAACATAATTTTACCTACCAAAAGAAAATAATGATCCTCGGGTTCTGCCCTTAGATACTTAAAGATTACTTGCTCCATAAACCTCTCCATCAAGTCCCAGTCTTCAACAATACCATGGCGGATGGGCCACTGTTGCAGATAAAAGCATAATGTGAAACAAAGGACAGGCAGGGGGAAGAAAAATCTGTGCTTTCAGCTGCAGGAAAACCATATAATTTATGTATGCAAGAAAACCTGCACTAGGGTCCTGATCTGACACCTATCCAAAATTCACATTGCAATCTCAAACAGCAGAGAAAATACACTGCACTTTTCTCAGTACAACGGAATGGGAGCACAAGGATAAACCCAAGGTTCCCCCAAGCCCAGCATCCTGACTGACACTGTCCATGAAAGATGCCAAGGAACACAAAGGAATGTGATATTTCCGCTTAACGCTCTCCCAGCCTCCCTTCACTTCAAAAGAAATATATATTCACATACTTTTATGCAAAATCCCACAGGCTCCTGAAGGTCAACAAACCTAATACCAAGCTTTATTTTCCATTAAAACAGAGTTAATAAGAAAAGAAGATTAAAATTAACCAAAAAGCTGTAAGAAGCTGTTCACTGTATAGCTGATGCTTTCTAAAGAGCATTGGGAAATTATTTTAAACATTTATCTTCATACCTTGGTTGCATAAGTTGGTTTTTCTATTGCTTCATCCCCAATAAAGAAGTCTAAATCATCAACACCTTTCAAAACCCTCCTTTGTGCTTGATCGACCACTTTTGCAGATTCTTTGATAGCAATACCTTTAACAGAGAACACAAACAATATTGTAGATCATATATCCTGCATTAAAAAAAGGAAACCCAAATATCCCAAAATAGAAATACACTGCAATTGTACATAAATAAAAGAAGTATTCTTAAAAGGACAGAAATTTGTATGGTCACACAACACAGCTTTAGATGCTTTAAAACAGATTTTCACAAAGTCTACGTTTTATTTCTTCCTTTAAATCCTACTCCTATCTTATCATTAAGAACAGGATGGAGAATTTCATTTAAGAAAGACTATAAATCTCCCTTTCACTTCAAGGAATAACTGGCAAAAGTTAAAAGCTTGTATCTTGGCAATTTATTCCTTCCAGGATAATTACTCATCATAAATTGCTCACCATAAGAAAAAGTTTTTTTATCAGAAAAATACTGGCTAAGGCTAAACACAGGATCCTGGAGAGATGGATCAGTGACTAGATACCACAGGAACACAGAAGTTCCTTTCCCTCATTTTTTGTATCAGCCAGCTGGCTGCCAGGGTTGCAATGCCAGCAATACCTGCTGTATTTTTTCAAGTCTTACCAATTGCCTTTAAACACAATCCTTTACGCAAAGGAGGAAATCCATACATATAAGAAGCATTAATAAAAGCCTCAAATTTCCAAAGGTTGTGATCCAACAGCTCGTTCAAAGGCAGAATTATTTTGCTAATTCTCACCTTCAGTGAGAAGTCCTGTTTGCTCACAACTAAGATTTAAAAAGGAGTTATGAAAATAGCTCAAGCCCACCGGACACAGGACGACACAGCTACAGGATCTGGAAATCAATAGCACACTATGGTAAAGCACCATTAGCTCACTGATGCTCCCCATCCTTCTCCCTTCTCTCCCCATAAAGAGCAACAAAAGCAGAGCTGCGCAGCCAAAGTTCAATGTTGTGAAAGACTGAACAGGGTAAAACAGAAGACATTATTTTGAGCTCTTCAGGAAGAAAACTGAATCATTCTGCAATGTCTGTAACAGCTTACAGGAGAGCAGAGAGGAAGCAAAAGGCTGGGGGAAGCTGAAAGTATGGGGGGGTAGATGGGAAGTAGAAGCTAAACTTGTGGGGAAGGAGATGTCAGTGTTTGCTGCATGAGAAAAAAAAAACATTGCCAAGTATTTTTCAGGTCATCATTGCAGCTCACACATTTAAGGAAATTTCTCCGTCCAGGTGTGTGCTATCTTCAAGAATTTTCAAGTAAAATACCACTGCCTGCCACAGGATTATAGAAACTTTCAAATCAAAGTGGTTTCACCCTGTTACAAGCCTAAAACAAGATGGGAGCTCTCAACATTTTGCTGAGGTTGAGGTCAGCCTGTTCAGTCCCGGTTTTGAAAGCCAAAAATGAGAATGAAACAACCTGAATCAAGAACTACATCCTGAAAATACAAACAGGAAAATAAATCTTGCTGAAACCAGAGCTAGGCTACCGCAGTGCCTCAGGATGGGCAGCACTCCAGTGGTATCTCAGAGCATTTGCCTTTGGTTTGCTTGGCACAAGAATTAAGAGCTTTTAGAAAAAAAACAGGACACACTTGCATCAAATAAGTTTTTGTGCTTAACCAGAAGTCAAGCTATTTTTAACTTTTTTAAAGGTAAAGGAAAGGCCATTTAACATGTGAACTATCACAGCTAAACTGAAATAGATGACAAATCAAGAGAACTACTGGGTAACAGAAAGAAGCTGACTCCTATGGTAACATACAGCAGGAAAAAAAGGATTAAGTGAATAGAAGTCAAGAAAAACTGATGATCTGCTAAGATCTAAAAAGCAACCAGGGAAGAAAGCAGTGAACCCAAATCTCTTCAAAAAACTGGTCATTTTTTAGAGAAACTTTTTTTAGAGAATTAAATTGATAACATGCAACCACCATTGCTGGGAGTCAAAAGAGAAACCAAATCATTTTTCCTCTGTGGACAATATCAAGAAAATTAAAGACATCAAAGTGCTTTGGAAAGACCCACAGGTTTTTTGTTATATTTTACTTTGAAGCTAGGTACTGCTATACTCTATATTTTCGTTTCTCCAATGTGGATTACACCAGCACTATTTTATCTCACTCAAGGCAGAGGATAAATCCAAACTCATGCAGTTAGTGTAGTTATCTAACTTGGATTACAGCACAAATGAGAAAAATGGCTTTTTCATTGCAAGAATTGCAGTCAAGGACCATTTCAGCTGTAGGAGCATCTAGACTAGAGAGCCTTTTTTTTTTTAGTACACCACACTGTACCAGAAAGCTGTCAAAAAAAAAAAAAATCTCACTTCCTCCTTTTCTTTTCTACTTCAACAGCATCCCTGTTGTGTAAACTTCTCTGCTTAATGATCTGACAGTTCATTTCATTCCCAGAATTTGTGCCATGATATCTCTTCTCCTTTTTTTGGAAAAAGACAGTGATTTTAAAATTAAATAAACCAAATCTGAGGATGCAGAAAAAGTATGTAAACCCTGTCTGAAATTAAATAAAATAACCATTTTCCAATTTTTAATTTAAAGCATGCTGTGAATTTTAAAGAGTACTGTAAGTTTTTTTCAATGCTTCATTAACTTTTTTTTTTAAATCTAATGTTAAAACTAGTTTTTGTGTGAAAAACAGAACTGCAGCATATATTTTACATGCCACTGTGGTAAACCAAACGAAATGCAATTGGAAAAGCACTTGAAGAACTACATATACAAGAAATTGAAAGGATTCTCTCATTTCTATGAAAACATGAGAATGCATTAAGTGAATTAACCTTAACTTTAGATGAAAATTTCTTTTTGAAGCGTGTTTTCTGGAAAAATTAACATAGAACTCGACCTATCAAGTTCTATTTGATAGCAACTGTGCTTAAGTATTATGAATTCCAGCTCTTTTCCTGTTGCATTTACTAGGAAAACTGGGTGTGCTAATTATTCCTTTTTACCAGGATGTAATATGTGATTACTTTGGCACAGATGAACAGCAATGAAATGCCAAGTGGTGCAGGAGGTCAAAAGGCAAAGCATTTCTAAAGGAAGCTGATTGAGTTCCACTCTCTAAAGTAGAGTCCTACCACTTGAAGTGGGAGAAACAGCTCAGAAGACAAGGAGCAATAGGTAATTTTACATGTAAAAAAAAATAATTGTTTTCTTGTTCTGTTTACTCTTTGTCATCACTCAGAGGTATTTTCCAGTCCCTCATTTTTGTTTTTTTTTTCCACAAGTCCCTCATTTTTGGTTTTTTTCCACACAGCAAGTTATAAAAATTCTTAAGTGTAACTTCAGCATTCACACACAAGTAACTAATACTTACAGGAAGGAATAATGAACTGGGGTTCAGTGTTACCGGCATATCCGAGCTTTGTATACCTGTTGAGGAAAAGAAGTGAGGTTATAATATTTAATACCACAATATAAAAAATAACTCGATTTTTTAATGAACATACCTCTCTCCCCATATCAAAAAGACACAGATTTTTTTCTAAAAAACACACCAAACAACTCTTTTTTTGAAAGATAAAGCAATGCTCCCTACCACAAATCAAGCATCATTGCTAAGTTCTACTTTAGTAAAATTTTATGACAGACTGCAAAGCACATAATTCAATTTATAAACACTTAGGAGTATAATTTAGTTAATTCAGACAGCAATTCTACAGAAATATTTTCATATAATTAGCGTTAGTGGTAAAAGTGTTTTTGTGACTGCTAAGTATAGGGGGAAAAAATTCCATATCCCATGGCCTGTCAGCTGGGCAGGGCTGGCCATCACCACTGCACAGGCATTTCCCAAGATGTATTATCATGGGTGGGAAGTACTGACAGCTGATAATGACAGCAGTAGCACAAGAAATTTAACAAGCGGGAAACAGTCTTGAAAATCTGTTTAATAAAACTCAGAAAAGCAAGAGGAAAAGAACTACACACCTTCACCCACTCAATTTCCAGAATGTGGTGTGGATATATAAATCGCTTTCATTGTCATGATGTAAGAGAACTGAAAAAATTACCAATGTATTCATGAAAAATAACTACAGAACTCCCAGTACCCAAACTATCCAGCTGCTAGATATACAAAGTGTTCACGAGAGCACAGGCAAACTCTAAAACATGCAGATCAAAATGCATATTAGTCAAAAGTTACAGCCTACGCACAAGTTTTTAACAAACACAGACAGGACAAAGTCCTCATTTTCTTTATACAGTCAGACAGCTGTACCAACCAAATCAGCACCATCAGCAAAAGCATGAAGCACTGTAGTAGCACCTCTACAATTTTTAGCACTCCGATATAAACCTGGAAGATCTTAGGCACTATAACTAACTTCAACGATCCATAAATTTATGTCAGTAACACAGCAAAACGCCTGGCAACAAGTACAGTAAGAGGCTGGGATTTCCCAGGCCAGAACAGGAGTGCTGCTGCAATAGGTTTTGCTGCGATGCTCCTGATGCAGCGGTTCACAACTCGCTCACGTGTCCGCTAACGCCTACACAATTTCTGTTGCTGACGTTAATTGCACACATTACTGCTGGGCCAAGAGAAATGCATCCTGAAAAGAAAGGTGTATTTCTCTCTAAATAACAAAGTGGAACTCATCTAGCACCAAAAATGCTCCGCAAGAGAAGTATTTTTAAAGCTGTAGACCTAATCTTGTCTATAACATTACTGTAACAGCTGGGAGTAACCATGCAAAAAAACCTGACTTCAGATGGATCAGCAAGAATGTATTATGAAACAGAACAGTTCACAGGTAAAATAAGATAAATAATAGAAAAAAAGAAACTAAATACCAGAAAGAAATTCAAACTTCATGAAAGATCAGCAGTATGCACTGTCTGTGCCTGAACTCAGGACGTGCAACTCGGGTTTTGCAGACTCAGGTTACACATTATTTAAATTAACTTTTTAAACAGCTACCTCCTAAAGGAAATTTCAAGAATTCCACAATCTGATGCTTCTATAAGCTGTCATGCAGAATAAACCTGTTCACTGTATCTATATTGTTTTAAGAGGCTTTTAGTTCCCCAAGAAAATCAGTAAGAAAACCAGCAAATACTGACTCACTCCCTATACCTACCCCTGCAAGCCAGAGCTGGGGCACGTAGATTTCAAAGCTAAATCTACACAGGATACTTCGAGCTTGGAGGCTACATAAACCTACAACTAGATCACAAGTGCCTGAGCAAGCAAAGACGTTAAAACCGTTTGATTATTAAACCCAGTATTTCAAAGAAGACAGAAGCTGAACTGTTGCAGGTAGCAGGCTGCTCAGCTGCTTGTGGTGTGGGCGGCTGCCCTGCACACACACGGCCAGCAGACTGAAAGAAAAGCAGCCCAGTGAAAGATGCATTTTAGATAAAAAGACCGTATTCAGACATAAAATCAGCATATCTAAAAATACCAGAGCCTACTCAGCAAGAAGTCTCCCGACTCATGAAAAAAAAAGTCCCATTTTTAGGCATCCAAAAAAGGAAAACAGAAAAAAAAAAGGGGGGGGGGGGGAACCCACATGGCTTCTGGTTTCTGAAGTCTCTGAATATTAAAGCATTATAGCAGCAAGCCTCTAATGTAGTCACCGACACGGAGATTCACACAAACCAAGAGGGTGACAGCCTTCTGCAGTACCCATACCCTGACCAGTCCTGTGGGGCTCTGGACAGGAGCTAGGGCTGCCAGGGGCTGTGGTAATACACACAATAAACAGTAAGCTCGATTTTCTTAACTAAGCACATATATATACAGATACTCTTGAGCTAAAATGGAGTTTAAAAATGTGATAGATAAGACAAAAAACGTAAGTTAAAAAATGAATAATGGTTGATACAAACCTTCTGTTCTCCAAACGCACGATCTAGTAACAGTGGGTTCTTTTCAAAATTAACTTTTGTAAAGATAAGGCTTTATCCAGATTGCTAAGATCCATTTACTACTGTCACTTGGAAGTAAGTATTTAAATCACATAAAAAAAAGGATACCATGGGCAAGCTAGATGTCACCAGTATACAGTTTCCACCAGCAGTTCGCTCAGGGGAAAGGGTGTCTGACTAATCCATGATTCACAGGGGAATGAGGCACACCCTGGCTTCTCCAGAGCAGCAGCCACTGCCACTATGGAAAAAGAGCCTGATATTAAAGATATCATAAGGCAGAACCATAGTGGATCACAATTTTCGAGTAAATGACAATTTGTCATGCTTGCTACATAGCACTGAAGAGTGGCAGGAGGGACTTCCACAGAGCCAGGCAGGCACATGTCATTGAATGACATGAACTCAGCTTTCCCACACGGAATTTGGGGCACTCGGCAGTGAGAGCAAGGCACTGTATAGATGAGTATAAAACCATAAGAAGATTTCTATTAAAATCTGTAACACAGAACTGATTTACAAAATCCCAAAGGTGAAAACCTGAATTCAATCTTGATTATTCAGATGTTTTCCTTTATTTCTCCACATTCAGCTACCTGAAGCATTTCTGTAGGCCTGTTACTTCATTTAAGTAGAAAAGGGGAGAAAAAAAATGGCAAAAAATTTGTTGGGTAATCACAACCTCTAGATTTAATCTAGAAGACAAGCTTCAAAGTATTCAAAAGCAGTCTGCAAAGTCTCAATACATACATGTGTGTAGGTATACGCAGAACCACCTACGCACAACCCCACTGTCTGTCAATACACGTATATAAGGTGCTGATATCTCCCAGACTTCCCTACAACGTCTCCTCCAAAAGGCAGTGGGGTCTCACACACCATCCTCTGCCCTATGCAGATGCAACTACGTGACAAACAAAATGATTTTCTGTAGGGAACATTCATACCACAAACTGGGTGGGGGAAGCAACTGGTAAAGGTTCCTTCTAAATTAACTCTACTAATCCACATCTCAACTATCAGTGGAGAAGAACTCTCTCTGGAATCACATCCACCTCAAACTCACACCCTGAAATTGCAGTGTAGCTCTGCACTGATCTGCCCGAGGGATCTCTGGAAGGACAGCCAAAAGGCTCTCCACAATGTTCTCAGCTGCACTAATGGGATTTCTTGTATGCGCTCTCACCCAGAACAGATGTTTGAGGCTATGACATGAAAGCAACGTCACTTGAAGGTTGCCTACTTATTAGTCATGCAGACAATTTTAAAGCCAAAAGGAAACAGCACTTAGGGTAAGAACTTCTAATGAGAATGTTGTTAACAGAACCTCCCTCTGCAAACCACAAGCCATGACCATGTGCCTTTGCTCCACTTCTTTCCCATCCACAATTGTCATTCTGTCTATCTTCTCCCCAGTTAGACACCCTAGTTCTAGCTCAACTGCAATTTTAACAAAAGGATGAAGAATAGGGGGACAACTGCTTCTTGAGCAATTCATTTGTGCAGATGCTTTGAGAAGTACAACAGAAATGGGATGGACCAACACAAGTTGTATCCTTGTCATGTCTTAACATTCAGTGATGGGATTAGGCTTTACGTAAGTTAAAACTGTATTTATTCTTAGAAGGAAGCTGATACTGCCTTTTCGCAAGAGCTAAATCCATGAAACACTTACTCAGGTGGCAGGAGATCTGTACTCCACATCCTCTTCTATCCAAGGGGGTTCAGAGCCCAATCTCCCTTTCCCATAACAGCCTCTTGCCATTTGCTTATAGACTCTCCTGAGGCCAGAGTGCTTTGCATTTCTCTCCTGAAATTGTGCGGAAAAGACTTCAAGAAACAAGGGCAAATGCCCAGTAACCAACACAATTAGAGTTTTGATGCCTACTCTGAAGACTGCCTAATTATTTTGTTCCATAACCATAAAGGCATGGATCTGGACACCTTAGAGACATGCCAACTATTGCTTCCTGGAAGAAATTCTGAATTTTGCAAGTGATACTGTGCCAATGGGAGTCAAAAATTACCACCACACTAACAGCTGCACACAAGAGTGTAATGGCCATTTAAAAGAAACAAAAACAGATGGGTGGTTTAAAAGAAGTAATCCTTGCTAATTTCTGAACATGATACAGATACCAGAGCCCAGGAGTTTCAAGTCTAGAAATCATTATTTGATTAAAATCCTTCCCTACGGTTTGAAGTCAGATACCCAAGATGAATAAGTTTAAAATGCACCCTGGCATTTCTGTTGTCCCGCTTGGACAACCCCCACCTACACACCAGCTTCGAGAAATCCCATGCTGAGCAACCAAATGCACCGACCTGGATTTCGCTCCATAGCACTAAAGCTCCTTTGCAGGTCTTACCCAGAGAATGGTAACTGTGAAAAAAAGCTGCATGGGGCCGTTTCTTTGGATCAACCAAGAGCAAAGGAACTCCAGAGTCCTCAATTATGTAAAACAAAGAACAGTAAGGAATATTATAAAGCCTGTTGCCTTTGCACATGAATTGCCTTCATTAGCATGGTCTGCAAACCATCTAACCATATAAATCCAATAAATCATAACCTCCCTCCTCTCTAAGACACCACAGCAGTACATTCCCCAAACATATACTACTTGAACACTAGCAAGGACTGTCAGTATTTGTACGTGGATCTGCTTGCTCAAATAAACTTTGTTTATGCCAGTCTCCTCCATCATAGCCTGATACTTCGTTGCCTAAGTAACTTTACAGAGAAATGGTTAAAATGATTGCACAAGAATACTTTTAATATTTCGATGTATGAAATTACCTGTATCTTAAAATTACATTATTATAAATGGCTCAAGATAAAAAAGCAATAAAGGTTATTTTATGATTTCACAGTTTTACAGCAGGCCACTGTGTGAAGGCATGCAAGAAAGCACAGATCTGACTTAAGTTTGCTGAAGCATGCAAACTCTTTGTTGCAGGTGTGCATAGAACAGCAGAATTAATTGCTGGCTAAATTATCTTAATTCTAGGTAAATTATAATTAAGTTAGCAGGTTGTAGAAGGCACTATCGAAAAGCTCAGGAAGTGGGGCAGTTCAAAGGAGGATACACATTCGTGCTAATGTATTCAAAAGAGCATGAAATAAATTAAATAGCAAAAATTTCAAGTTTTTAAACAGAATGGAAAGGGATTCTGCTCTTCAATCGCCAGCTCCTTACAGATGGTCTGTCCACCAAAGGCTTCATCAAAAATGGATTAATATCCTTTCCTTTTTAAACTGGATAAATTCTGTCTATGTAGAATTTATAAGACATAAACGGTGTTTTTACTCTCATGTCTTTTGATAACAAAGCTGCTTTAAGAAGTGCAAAGCTTCTGAGACATGGATGAGCTCTTAGTCTTCATACACAGAGTCTCATGTGACTGAGAAGTCAGAACAAGCCTTAAAGTTTTTATTTGTTGCTCTTCTTCTGTCATCCTTCTTGTACACAAAATGAGACTGAAAAGCCTGGGGAGTGTTTACTTTTCAAATCCCCATAAAGAGAAATAATGGTGAAAGAGGAAAGCCATCCTGTGCCTTTAAAAAAGGTCCCAGCTCTAGCATCAGGTGCAAACTGGTTAAGCAGCAGCAGATCAGAAGTCCCTGAAGGAACTGATTATATTAGGAAAATGGGACTTGTATTAATAAATTAGTTTACTATCTCTTTGCAAACGTCCTTGATAAAACACAAGACAGCAACAGACTTTTAAACGAGTCATGCCTTTCATACTTTTACATCTCCAGCTAATATATATTACCTTTTACACACCACTAGTCTGCATTTTTAAACAGCAATTGCTTCTGTCAAGCTTTAAAACACTTGTTGGTCAAAAATGTTTTAAGTAATCAACAGTAAAAGCCAAAGAACTAGCTCTATAAATGGAAAAAGCACACAAAATTAGAAGTGCCCTCAGATGAAGAATGCTGTCAAGCTGTAGATGAGACACATGAAGGGGCAGCAAAAGGGGATATTTCAAAGACATATGGGACCCCTAGAGACGAGAGATGTTACAAATCTGGCTGCCTGCAACCTTGGCCTTGGAATTAACCACATTACTGTGTATCTGAAACGATTTTCTTACAATATTTCCCAAAAAAATTACCAGTTCACTTGAACAAGAACTTTCACATTGACAACAAACACTTCTTCACCACAAACTGTAACTGTCACAGTAAAACAAACAGTAAGCAGTGGTGTGCAATTCAAAAAGTGAGCTCAAAAGAAGCTTGAAAGATCAATGCTTCAAACAAACATTTATTTCCCAAATAGAAAAAAAATCCAACTCAAAAAAAGGTCAATTTATCTTTAAAAGTATCTATATTTTTGCCTGGACTATTTATCCAGTGCTTTTTATCAGCAGCTACATCTACAACTCACAGCACAGCCATGACTGTAATGCTTGCTAGTAAAATCCAGCTAAAATAGGCAGCAAAAAAACACAAACTCATGGCCACCAACAACCAGACCAGAACCCTTCAGGTGCGTGACTAAGATGAACACGGAGGCAATAGCAGCCTGTGCTACTCAGCATTGCACTCAGAACAAATTCACATGCCTTGTAATAAGAGTCTCCAGGTGACAGTTTTTATGCCACTCTGGAGAACAGAGGAAGATACCACATTGTGCAGCTTCTAATTTTACTGTCATTTGGATAGAGTAGAAGAGAATCTACTTTCAGATTTGCTCTGTTTATTTGCATCAAAACTTAAAAACCCCAAAACACACAGCATTGAAAACTTGACTCTGGAAAAGTTCTCTTCTCCTAAAAATAAACAAGATGCAATGTATTTCTTACCAAAAGACTGTAGCTTATGGCTGAGTCATGAAAAGCACACTTGAAAACCAGCCCGTATTTAAGTGTTTGAGACAAACAAAATCCAAGTTCAGGCATTCTGATGATATTGCCATCTAAATTTGTAATGCTAGTCAATTTTATTTATATTTGTAAAATCCATTTCCAATATTTAATGCTGACATGTACTTCAAAATAAAGTTATCTTTCCTTCGATTACATTCTCAGAAGAGCAAACGGCTTTGGATGTTATCTTTGTATAATGATAGTTTGTGTTGGCAGAAGCAGAATGCTCTCTTTTTACTTACTGCTTCCTTTGAGATTCCTAGACTAATTCATTTTAACAAGTATCTTAACAGTGCCTCTGTGTTACACCACACCCACACAATACTAACCTATACTGCTAGGATTTTTAATAAATTTGTATTTAATTTTTATGCAAGTTTTTTGAGCGTTTTCCACAGCCTGACTACTCCACGTGGTATTTCCAAATAATGAGGAAAGAATGCCCCAAAAGTTTGGAAGTCTGCACGACTTAATAGCATGAATTACTTATTGTAAGGGGGGGGGATTAACTTGGCAACTTTCTACATCATTTGCCCAAAATAGCTGAATATTGCACAGACATTTATCAGGAAGAAAAAAAACACGAGAATAGATTAATTACATACACTTTCCAACAGATAAAACGAGGAGGGATCAATTCAATCAACAAATACTTAACTGCCAAGTAAACAAAGTCTTGCACTTGAAGAAATGAAATAGGCAAAATCTGAGTCATCTGATGCAGAAGGAGCCATAGGTGAGTGATATAAACCTTACTTAACTTGGAAGTTTTTCCAAACAAATGCAATACAGCAGCTAAAACTGTGAAGTTATTCCACATTAAAAAACAGTTGAGCATTTCTGCTTGCTACTTGCACAGCTTCAGCACTTGAGAGCTCCACTACGCTATCGGTCCAATCACACCAATCTGAGCAAAGGGTAAGATGAAACCAAATAGATGGCTAGAGCATGGACAGAAGAGAAGCAGCACAGAGTAAGCACTGCAGTAGACACTCAGTACATCCTCCCAGCTGCCGGGTACACTGGTTACCACTTCAGCATTTCAGCAGGTAACCAAATGTCTTCCGTCAAGATCAGGCTTGCATTAAAACACCAGTTCACATATTTATTGTGTCACACCATGCTTCTAATAAAAGACAGTTTCCAATTAGAAACAGTTGTCTTGTAGGAAAAAAATGTCCCGCTAAGCCGTGGACAAAAAACGTCCCACTGAATTCTGTTTCATATAAAAAGCAGGTCTCATTTAATAACATCACAGAGATACTGAAGTCCGACAGCAAATATGCAAGCAGTCATATTGTAAAAGCTCTTGCAGATGATAAACAGCACAATAAATCTAAGGCAAGTCATGACAAATAAAATGCTAATACTGAAAAAATAGATAAGAGATACTGCATCAGGTAAAGAATTAAAATTTGGATTCATTCATTGATAGCAGGGTACAGTCAAAATAAAGTATCAACAGACAACCTCCTGTCTGCATCTTGCTCTCCGAAGACTGAGCATGTCAAAACACATCCTGTGCACAGCTGCAAACACTTGCAACGACCACAAGAGAATAATAAACAGAAAAAGGAAACCCCAGAAAAAAATAAATTTATCTAGAGTTTTTCCATGTCTTAAGTCTTAAAAATGCAAACTCATGATCAGAACAAAAGGAAAAAAAAATTGAATTATACCCTACATTAAGTCAGTGGATGAAATGATGAATGATGACTTTTTCAATTTTGGATCTAATTCTCCTTGACGAGTGATTAAAAAAAAAGCAATATATCAGCACTAGCACTTTGAAAGGGCAGATGTATCATTTTGATGGTTAAAATAATCCTGCTATGGACACTAACAAGATTACAACAACACTGGTATTTTTAATCATCCACCCAAGAATGATTTCTGTTAGGTTGGTACACCTAAATATATTTTAGTTGAGAGCTAAAACAACCCAAAACTTAAGAAGTAAAGCAATAAAGCTTCCTTTTCCTAAGCAGAGCAGAAGTCATTAATTTCACTGGGGACAAACAAATATTATTTTAGATACTTTATCTTCAAATTTAACATTTTCTCCTTAAAGTCTTTAAATGAAGAACGTATGTCCAAATTAAAGCTAAAAGAAAAAGGTTTGTTTGAAATTGTCAAAGTCTTTCCGTGTTTCCCAAAGAAAGCCTGAAATGATGTAACCAAATGTTGAAACATTATGTTGAAACTTTTAAGTTGCATGAACTAACAGACCAACTGCAAAGTTTCTTGTACGTGCCTATAAAACAACACAGAGGCTAGATTACTAATCAGAAACTAGTACTGTACTTCTGAACTCCTAGGAGCTGTATTTTCAACTAGTTTAGACAAGCAAATGTGCATCACCTTTACACAATCAGTATACTTCCTGGGCAGAACCTTCAAGCCAGGTAACAAGGACCAAAAAACAAGAAGGGAACCTGCCCTGTCCCATCCGCACACACCCACAACCCTCCCTTCTTCCCTCCAACCTTTCCTCACAACCAGGTCATACCCTGGGCTCCAGGAGCTCTGCCCTACACAGGAGAAGGCTCATTTACCATTGACATCACAGATTCAACCCACGGGTGCAAGTGGGTTTGTCCCCTACTCAAAAAAGGGGAGAGGGGTGGCATTTCTACATATATATATATACGTATATAAAAAAAAAGTGTATACGTATGTGTGTGTGTGTAGATATATATATATATAAAGTGTAAGTAGGACATAGGAAAAGCAAAGCAGAAAAAGAAGGACTGGAAGGTGCCATGCATTTTGGATGGCTTCTGACATGCATTCTGGTAAGATATAAACCAATTCCTATAACGGATTCCAAAAGATATATGTGTGTGTGTACAGGAATATATATATTGCTAACTGAATTCCAATGATTCCTAATTCTGTTGTACATTCTGTGCATTTAGTATTAAAAGATGGACTGTGATGTATCAGAATCATTTAAGAGACACCAGAGGTCATCATGGGTCTTCAGAACCTATTTACAATTACTAAAACACACATATATATATACATAAATACACACACACACATATATATATATATAAAATCACAACTCTCCACCTAGCACAGCTCCTTTTCCCATGTTAAGGATGAAGCATTTCACCCTCCCTTCCTAACCACTTCAGCTACTGGCAAGTAAATGATACTCTTAAAATCCTGGAAGAGTATTTTTTCCATATTCCATTAAGGAATTATTTTGTTCATGCTTTCCGTACTGAAAAATTACTTCTGGGATGACACAACAAAGAGAAAATTCATCCCACAAGAGACCGTTTTCATGAAGACTGGAATCCATGAAAAGTCATGACAAGATATCCAGCTGAAATATTAACCACAAGAACATCATAGGGCTGAAATATTTATACTAAATAGAGGTTATGATCTGAAAATCTGTAGAAATAACCCATGCTGGAATGTTAGAAAAGAAAAATCATTTCAAGGTCCAGAATAAGATATTTTAAAAGTTGCAGAGCAAACAAAATCCTGGATGTTATTCCCCCTTACCTTGTTTTTATAGCACTGGATTTCTCATCTCACATATCTTTGCTGTCTTTTGAAGATTATTAGCTTTTAATGGATCTTGTACTCATCTACACTATCAGGTCAAAACCCAGAAGAGAGAGAACGACATAATCCTACCATAACTTCTGGCATCAGAGGACACTCAACCCATAATACTTCACTCTACTCAGGAGCATGAAGCTATAGAGGTGTTGCACGAAGATGAACTAGAGAAGTTCGAAGTCTCCCTAATGCAAAGCTCGCTCCGCTGTGCACACCACCGGGCACCAGCCACAATTTCATCTTCTCTGAGGTTTCACACACCCAAGTTTATCCTTTCTTCATTTACAGCAAAACTCGTTGTCATCGTTTAGCGCTGGTTATAGAAACTGAACAGCCACAAAACTCTCAGATGATGTGACTCACTCCGAAGAACAGGTTGCAACTTCACGTCAAGCAGGTTGGAAATCCTGCGCAGCCTCAATTTTCCAGGCTCTCAGCTCAGAGGGAGCACAGATTGCTGTGAGGTTTTGAGGGACTCTGATGTTCCTACCACAAACAGCAGTGCTTTCTCCAGTCAGCTCTGAAATCTCTCTCCCCTAGTATTCAGGAAAGAAGGAAGAGAAAGCCCAAACACATGTTTGTAACCTGTATAGGCGAAGTGAAAAAAGGGGCCTAGCTTGGTATACAAGAGGAGATATAAGAAAGCAAGAAGTGAGACAACAGAAAAAATTTTTACACAATCACATAACCAACGTACTCAAGAGAAGGCTGATAAAGATACTGACCCTACCAATGGAAGACTCTGGGGTACATTAGAGAAGTTGGTTACCTACAACAGTATTGACTGGTAATGGATCCACCTGACAGCCACAGAAAAACTGCACACAGGCCTCTAGAAAAGGGAAAGTTTAGGTACAGAAAATACAAATACTTTCCTTTAAATCACTTTCATTCCTAAATTAAGTTCTCATTTTGGAACTACAGTAGGTTACACAGCCCCCTACTTGAGCTCCACTGAAGAGCCATTAATTTGAACACTTGCAATTATCCGCCATCCCAGATGAGCTAATTCAGTGTTATACAAGTTTATACTAAGGAAAAAAAAAGCATTCACACAGAAAGACACAGCTAAAACCTACTTGTCAACCTAATCAAGCTAAATTCTGAAGTGGCGTAGGAAGAGCTTTTAATCATGACTCGCAGGCTGCTGTTTGCCTGTGGAACAAGCAGCAAGAGCCATTCAAATACCCAAAAGGCACAGAGCAAAAGACTGCAGCCTACTGAGATTAAAATACCAGTAAGAGCCTTTTCTTTCTTTGGTGTGTTGTTCATATACTTTATGGTAATAACACCATCTTATTTTTTTTCCTGTATTTTAGTTTAAGATCCATATAATCCTTAGATACGCCAGTCTGAACTAAGTCCCATCCACAGCATTTACCTGCTTCTACCAGGTATCCATTACCTTATTTTCTAGGTATCAGGTTTGCTTAAGCAAAGAATGCAAATTCCAAGATAACTAATGGAACACTGGGAGAATTTTTGCTGCACCCATGATCTGATTGCCACACCACTGACTTCACCCATTTGCCAGCTCCAGCTGTATGACATGTACTTGGATGATCCCAAAAAACTTTGACCAACCTGTTAAAACCTCAAACAACAGGGATCTCATCATCTCCCCAATCTCTTCTGTGCTTTGGTCTCTTTATGCCTTGAAAGGGCTTAAAATTTGTCTAATCTGCGAAGGCTGATGCTGAAAGGCACAACTCTGCCACCTTCTTCATGCATCTCCCACCCCTCGATCTTTGCTGGCAAAAATGAACACACACAAAAAAAATATCACCCAGATCAACAAACTGAACCTGTGGCTACATGAACAAGACCTGTAGGAAGACACCCTTAATACCTCTCCTACATCTGCCCTTCTGCTGATTAAGGTAAATTCTCCTTGGACTGTAAATTAATTACCATCCCCTTGTTCTAAAAAATCCTACTTACTGAAAAAATTCTGCATCTTTAAAGCCTTGCCTGTTCTAAAGGTGGTTCCTTTCAACCTTTCTGCTTCAGTTGCATTTTCAAAACCTCTTTCTTCTCCAGTTTCCAGGGGCTATCTTTAACTTGTCTGCTTTCTTTCATTTCAGTACCTTAGGTGAGACCTCAACTGATTCACACAGAGCACGAGGCTGACATAATTTATGCATCATGTTCTCACTGGTACACAAAAAGCCTCGATGGTGTTAAGGAGGGCTGCACCGATCACATCGCACCACACTGCTACCCACTTGTTCCCTATTTGCCTCAAGTGTTATATTTTTCCTTTGTAAATTCACCACTTCATACCTTTGACTACCGAAATCAATGAATTCCCAACAACCCTAACACTGTAACAATTCCAACGCTGAAAATCTTTGCCCCCAGTTTCCTGAAGCAGACCTTTAGGGAATAACAACCTCATACTACGAAGCACGTTAGAAAGGAAAAGCTTGGAGAGCAGAACAGGTTGGGCTGTGTTAAAAATAGGTGCACATAAAACAGTATCTCTGAGAGATCTTTGAAAACTGAGGGGAAATAAATAAAACAGGAGCAAGACTTGGTGAACATCACACACAAGAACATTACAGAGTATGCCCTGTGCACTGAAGTGGATTAATGGAGTACTTACACACAGATCTTCCCCAGGAAGATTCCTTTTAACTCAGATCCCTTGATACGCCTCCCACATTAAAAAGAAAAAGTCACTTCTTCCACAGCTATATGCTAGTATGCTTTCCTGCTTGGCATCACTGAAAGCTCTAAATGAATCTCTCTGCTACAGTGGTCTCAACCTATACTTTGCAAACCTATAAAGATGTAGTAAGTGACTTTAATGCCACTACCTGCAGTGCACAAACATGTGGCATGGGAAAAAGCCTCTGGTGGCATGCAGCAGAGTCCACTACAGATCTTTTGTTTTAAAAGATAAACAGTGTATATACGTGTAATGCTAAACTCACTTATACTTCCATTGCAGTCAGCTACACACTCCCATTCCCGCTGTGCTAACCTTCCTTCATCCCACAGAACTCAAGGTTTCAGTGCTTGACTCTTCATGCAACTGTTACAACATACAGATACTATAGACGCATATATGCCTGCTCTTCTTAAAGATCAATTTAATAATGTCCCATTCCAAAAACACTATCTTGAAGGAAAGATGAGCGTATCCTTTCAAAACCCCAGCACCTGGATTTCAAAAGAACACGCCCCCTCAGAGCACTGTAAATATCTGCATCTATACTGCAGTCACTGAGAAGTTTCTTTGGTTGCTTTTAGTAAGACAGATGAGAAGTCAAATGAAGAGATGAGCTAGGGAATCAGCATGCCACCGGTGCGAGCTAACGAGGAAGCGCCTTGAAAATACACCAATACTTTCCGGTGAAAGCTTGATGCCCAATGCCTAAAACGCAGTATTTGCTCTTCAGAGTTGTGCTGCAGCCGGAGCAGCTCCCAGCACCACCTCACAGCTCCAGGTCGCTGCCTACAGCCCCCTCCGAGGCGGAAAGGGAGCCCCAAGCCCCAGGGCCTCCTCCACCATCACCTTTAACGCTACCGATCACCGGCACCGCGTTCTCCCCACCGCCTGGCCGCTGCCGGAGCAGAAGCGGAGTGTGTGAGGCGGGTTCGGTGCCGGTTTGACACCGAACGCTGCCTTATAAGGAATCAACGCCCGAGAGCAGGAAGAGGCTTTGACAAACCCGAGGAAGTTCCTCTGCGCCTGCTCGCCGGAGGGGGAGGGGTTTTTTTCCTTCCACAGAGAGAAGTAACACAGAATAAATGACATTCTCCACATACTAAAAATAAATAAATCCCTCGGAGCCCCCCCGAGGGCGCTGGGCAGCGCGGTGCCCGCTCGCAGCGAGGGCGCCCCAGGGGCCCGCGGCAGCCGCCGGATC
>VZRW01011289.1:826971-860504 GCA_013398125.1 Aegotheles bennettii | reverse complement strand
CAGCGCTGAGGGGGACGGGAGCAGGCCCCGCCTCGGTGCGGGAGGGGAGCTGTGCCCCCTGACGCCGCGCCGGGCAGAGCCCGTGTCCGTGCCCCGTCCCGCCCGCCGGTGCCGGAGGCCCCGTGTGTCGCCCCCTGCCCGCGGTGCCGTCCCGCGCGGTGCCGGAGGAAGCGCTGAAGCGCTTTGCCCCCCCCTCGGCCGGGCAGGACGGAGGGGGCTCTGTGTGTGTGTGTGTGTGTGTGGGGGGGGTTGTGTTCCGCTTCCCCAGGAGCGGGGGAGGGCGGCGAGCTCTGTCCGGCCCCGCTGAGGTGCGGGGGAGCCCGGTGCTCCCCCTGCCCGGGCTGTGCCTCGCCCAGTGCGGTCCCAGTGTGGTTTCGCGGGCGGGACGGGTGCTCGTCCCCCCCCTCTGCGATCCCCAGGGCTTGAGCCATGTTTCTCCTCAGGCACCCAGCTTTTCTGAGCGCCTTAAGGAGATTTACTCATTCCCTTCTCTTCCTGCTGCTTTCCCGCAGAGATACTTCCCGGCAGGAGGGGAGGAGGAGACCCCATCCCCCTGAAATTCAGCACAGTCCCGAATGTGGAGATTCTGGTGGCTTTGCCCGTTCCTGGCATGCCCGGGAGGCTCCGCTCCCCGGTGCGGGAGGGACGTGCTGTGTGAGGGCTGCTGTGCTGGTTCTTGTCTGTGGCTGTCTATCCTGTGACAGAGCGTGATATGTTTAGATCCTGCTCTCGGCAGGATTAGATGGATAGCATGTGAGATGGATGTGACTTGTCATTCTTAGCCAATACTAAATGCACAGCTACTGGTGGCTAAGAGACTGCTCTGTACATGGTAACCCTTAAAGAGGCTTGGCTGCTCGACATGAAGCTTTTTCTGCTGGTGTTGGAAGAGGGTAAGAAGGAGGGCAATGTCAATTCCACTTGCTGACTTTCACTCTGCTAACCCGAAACTGGCATGTTTCTGACTCTGTGTGGTCACAGGTCCTTGTGTCCACCTGGGCTGTAGTCGTACTGGGACACTGGGTGAATGAACCTGAGAAGTATGTGGTTAGATACTTTAATAGCTGGTAAAGGCTCCAAAATATGCAACAGATTCATATTCTGCCTTGCTATTGCTACCTAAGAAAATTTGTTTGAAACTTTGTTTCATGATCTTTTGAGTAAGTGCTGAATATGAAACTTTTTCAAGTGTTCCTTTTATTCTTGCCATCTATGCCAGGAACCAACTGTGCCATGACAGTTTGATAGTATGACTGTTACATTGTGAGCTGCCAGATTCCTGAAGCATCTCTTTATGTGAAGCTAAAGCCTCTTATTTTGGTACTAAAATTAGTATGATTTCTGTACAAACTTTGGTCTTGTATAACTTTTTATTTAGCTAGGAACAGTGATCCTCTACTTGCAGTACTTGGTACTGGCACCAAAAACTTTGCTTCAGTTTCTTTTGTGTCTTTTGTTTCACCACATCCTACAGATTCTACGGGAAACTTTCCTTGAGTAAAGGTTATAGGGCTGTAGTGAGTATAATTGTCATGTTGCATAGGGTTCACCTTTCCATCTTTTCTGAAGATTCTTGCTTTTGCTCTCATCCTGTGATACTCTTGAGTGTTGAGTGGAGGTCAGAGTTGTGTTAATGTTGCTTTAATGAATGTTTCCAGACTTAGAAGGATGAGTGTGAAATGTCCAAAAGCTGTTACTTTCAGCTTTCTTTCTGATTAGAGTCAAAGCAGGGTCTTGGTTTATTTTGTCTTTAAAGTAACCGAGTATGAAATGAGAGTCACCTGATGAGAGCACATGTTAAAGGAAGGGGGGAGGTTTGTTATCCCAGAACTTGTATTATTGGAGCAGCCAGTATAACTGGAAAAACTAAAACTATTTCTTCTGTGTGCAGACCTTATCTTGGTATGTTATCTTTCAAATGGTGTATGAAATAATCTTGAGTAAATACAAGGAAGAATTTCAAGTTGACTTACGCCATGGTTTGTGACTGAGCTGCTGTTCTGGGTCTCATGTCATTCGTGTTATGATGTAGTTTCTCGGGGGCGTGTGTTTTCCTCAGAACAGCCAGAAGCAATACTCCGTTTTGCAAGGGTTTGGCAGCTCTTCTGCTCATGATGTTCTCTTCCCTAATTGTCAATGCAATAAAAGTTATTTCACGTTTTGTGAGCTTCATGTGATTTTTGCTTTTGGGGTTGAACTTTTAATATGGAAAAAGTCCTAATCTGCACAAAGAAACCTTTAGTGCTACAGAAATAAAATTGCACACGAAGTATCAATGGTACAGTTATATATCTTGTCCTCAGAAGTCACTGCGTGTTCAGAGCAGCAGAACAGGACTGGCTATTGAGTCTGTTTGCGTTAGTGCAGTCAGCTAGGGGAACATACGTTGTAGACTATGTAGTGAGACCATTTTTTATCTTTTCTTTTGTCGTGAATTCAAGTGGTGACCCAGCTTAAGTGATCTAGGATACTGTAGCATTTTAAAAACAAAATACAGTACTGTGATGAAGACAAGTATATTTTTTACATCTGTTTTTTGCAGATCTTCATGTAACTGTCTGAAAAATGGTTCCACAAGATGACAACTCCAACACTAACACTTCTAAAATGGTAAATAAAAAAAAAAGACTGCTACTGGCTGAAAATTATGATGATATTGAGAAATGCCCTTTAAATAAATAATCCTTCAAAAGTAAAATTTCAACTAGTATCTTAAATGTACTTTTCACATGGTATAACTTCTGTTTCCTAATAATGGGGAAAAAAGCAAACATACAGTGAAGTTTCTGCTATATTTAATAGGCTAGAATATTGTATTTACTTTTAAGCCATCATTTCTGTTTCAGCCTGTATGTTTTCTAGTGGCTTAAATTTATCATAACCCTGTGCACTTGATGAATTAAATGTTTTATAAGAGTGAAGCCATGTTCTTCCAGAGAAGTGTCTGCTAGAAGGAGACTGAGGGGTGACCTCATCCATGTTTACAAATATGTAAAGGGTGAGGGTCAGGACGGTAGAGCCAAGCTTTTTACAGTGACGACCAATGATAGGACAAGGGGCAATGGATGCAAACTGGAGCACAGGAGGTTCCATGTGAATATAAGGAGAAACTTTTGCACTGTGCGAGTGACAGAGCACTGGAACAGGCTGCCCAGAGAGGTTGTGGAGTCTCCTTCCCTGGAGACATTCAAAACCCGCCTGGATGCGTTCCTGTGTGATGTCCTCTAGGTGACCCTGCTCTGGCAGAGGGGTTGGACTGGATGATCCTTCGAGGTCCCTTCCAACCCTAGAATTCTGTGATTCTGTGATTCTGTGCTACAGTTCTCATTTTAGGTGCCAAATGTTACATTAATATGCTGAATTTTTATCTTTATCCTGAAATGGGTTAACTATTGGTAATGAGCATTGAACAGCATTCTGTGTAATCAGCTTCAGGCAGCTCACAGCAGATCTTACATGCTGATAGAGGGCAAGGTATATGTCTTGCATAATAACCAAATGTAGGTGCAAGTTCTGCACCTAGTTACTTGAGTATAGATTTTATGGGTTAAGTAGGGGCTGCAAGTAAGCAACTGGATGGCATCTTTCTCTTAGTGATACTTGGTTTAGTGTGCAAGGAGAGGAGAATTTTTATGCATTTTTTTTCTATTTAGGGTTTTTTATTGTTATATTTTGGGTGCATAAATTTGGCATACACTGATGGAGCTTTTTATGGATAACAGTCTTCTGGTTTAAGTCTTGGTCATCCGAGATACTCTACTCAATCTGTAATTAGGTTGGTGGTGTAAGAAGAATATGGCCAGCAGCTACTGTTTGCATGTGAGGGCACTGAATTAAATAGGTGTTCAGGATCTACAGTGAGCATAGGCTTTGTGGTATACAGGATGGGTAACTACATGCCTGTGCTTTAAAACTACACTTTTGAATTTGTTTTTAGCCAGTTACGGTAATTTGGTAAACTGTGTAGTAAAGGGCTTGAAATTGCTGGGCACTCAGCGGTGTGTGAATCTTGATGAGTTCAGTGGAGGCGGAATTGTAGGCTTGTGTGGTCCATCTTTATAGTCTACCTCTTAATCTAATTTGTAATAGGTGAATAACATCAGTTTAACTTTTGCCTACTATTTGTAAACTTCCAGCCATGCTTGACAGGTAATCAAAGGCAAAATTTAGGGTAAATATTTAGTTTTGCCCTTAGTGCTACCTCTGTTCCATGCACTAATTTGTGACTCATGTATAATGTGTGTATGACTCCTGTTGATACAGGATATCCCTAAAAATGAGCTTAAGGTTTCACATGATTAGGAAAAGAAAAAAGTTCTAGCACTTCTGGGTTTTATTATTCTTGGTTATCAGTTCCAGTTTTGTTGTGCCCTCTTTTGGAGGACAGTATATTTGTCAACATCTGGATTTGCAAATATTTGCAGATTAGATGGGTTTTTGATGGGACTAGTATAATTTTTTCTGAAGTCCCCTATGTATAATGTTTCTTTCCCTATACTTCAATTTGAAAGAGGGTTTTGTTGAATGTCTTCATAGAATCTGAGTTTAAAATTAAAAAAAACCCCAACTTTGTAATTTTTAAAATGTATGTATACAGTAATAATACTGCATCAAACTAAGGAAAGATACTGATTATTTCTACCAAAAGTAATGTGCAGGTGTCTTTCTAGATTATTTTAAGTCCAAAAAGCCTATGTGCTCTTCCACTACCTTCTAAATTCTAATGTTTAAATTCTTTGCTTAGGAACGTAGGCTTGAGAAATCACAGAATGGTTTGGGTTGGAAGCGACCTTAAAGATCATTCAGTTACAACCCCCCTGCCATGGGCAGGGACACCTCCCCCTAGACCAGGCTGCTCAAAGCTCCATACAGCCTTTCTTAGCACAACTTAAATTTAGAACTGAACATCATCAGCTTTTTCCTTCTCATGTGAGTCTCTTGTATTCAGTTAATAAGGAAGTTATCTGTTCTTTGAAAGATCGAACACCGTTAATGATCCCGTTTTCTTGCTGTTCAGTGCTGTTGTGCTAGCATTTTTTATGCTGACCAGTTCTTAAGGTTCTGTATCTGCATGTCCCTAACATTTAGAACTTGAGCTGCAGCAGACACTTGTTGAACTTGAAATTTGAGAAAATGTTTTGCAAAGATAAATGCTTAATACACACGCAAAATTTTCAAACTTTGCTTTCTTTTTTGTCCTTTTTAGGAGACTACCTTCACTTTGACGTGATGTGTGAAGTTTGTTAGCATTTTTTGTTTGTTTTTTTACAGTTACTGTGGAAGGTATGTATGAGTAAAGTAAATCTTGTATTTTCTGTGTTCGTTTTTGTCAGAACACATTGCTGTCGATGTATGGAAGCCAAATGTAAAGAAATGTTTGGAATTATATTTCATTACAACAAGTTCGTGCATGCTAGCGCTTTGTCAGTGAGTGCAATAATGTGTCTGTCTAAAACCTCTCATAATAGTAGTTTACACAGAAAGCAGAGAGAGAGAGAAAGTTTTACAGATTTTAAATCTGCCCTAAAACTTGGTATAAAAGTTTCAGTAGGGTTCTGTTTTTCTACTGAACATTATAGGCGTTTTAGTATTGTTGCTTTGTAATTTTTTTAGTCAGATGCTAACTTGAAGGTGCATCTTGCTGTGTGATGAAGGCTTTGTAGTCACCCTTCCTTGTGAAGTTTTTTTCCTTGTTAGGGAAGAACCAAGCAAAGGGCTATATTAGGCACACAGAAATGTTAAACAGATACTTTGTAGTCAGATGAAAAAGTAATAGCAACTATTACTGAAACGCATAAAAATCTTCAAGACATAAGTGTGGGGTCTTTAATTACAATTTTAAAATGGGCTTAAAGGTAGAAAAGAAATGGTGCAATGTGTACTTAGACTTTGAATAACTTCATACGTAACCTCTTACCTAAAACATACTAGAAATTCTAGCATCCTTTACTTCCCTCCTGCTACAGGATCTTAAAGCAAGGGATTTGTGCAAGCCTAACGTAGACAAGTTGAGGACAATATTGAGCAACTACACAATGTGCACAACCTCTGTGCATGATCACTGTGCATGGTGTATATGTGCTGTACACTTTGAAGCAGTTTGTGGTGAGAACAGAAGAGCTAGGGATGTGAGCACGTGATGTAGAGATGTCAAATTGCTCTGGCTGCTGCAATTCCTGCCTGTCTCCAGCTGCCTCTCCCCCTCCTACCTGCAGTGTGTAACTGGTGAAAGGCTGGAGTGGTTCCCATTTCTGGTATACCTTACCACTGCTCATGTGTCACACTGTAGCCTGACAAGGAATGAGATTTCTTCCTTCTAGCTCCTTTGGAACTCTTTTATGCCCAGCTTCTATTTTTGCTGTATATTACGCAAACACATGAGCAATTTGTCAGCTGTCTATAATACAAATTAATATAATGGCTGTAGGCTATTAGTCATAATAAAACAAAGCCAAAGCTTGTGGAGTTTAATATGTAGTATCTGTTAGACAAATTCATAAAAGCTGAAAGTGCCCTTATAAACTTTCAAGCACAAAACTCTTTCTGTTTGCTTACTCAGGTTTAAGATAATATCCCTATTTATTCTGTCTTGGAGAACAAATGTTTTCCCCTTTATTCAGCATCAAATAAAAGCTGCCGTTCCTTGTCGAGTCTTTCATAACTGCCCCTCCCTACTTACAGACTTGAAAATATTTGTTGAATGCTTAAGTTTAAACGTGTTTCTGACTACCTTTACTAGAATTCTGTTTGACACAACACATCAAAATGATTTCTACTGTCGGCTAAGAGTATCTGAATTTACCAAAATTCTGCAGAATACATAGCATAGACAATCCAGAAGGGCCTAGTCTGTTTTACCTACTTTTGCTTACTTCAGTGGTAGAACAGTTTGATAAATTCCTGAAAAGTCTAGGTTTGCTTTCTAATTGCCCCTAATATCTCTGAAAAATCTCATGCCTGCTCTGTAAAAGATCTGCTTTTTAACAAATACAAATGTGTTTCCTGGCGTATTGGGTCCATTTCACACAGATGAAACACTTGCCCCCACTGATGTGGGGTTTTTGTTGTTTTTTTGTCACTGTTTATAAACTTGGGTTTTATTCCTTTATCATTCTTGAATAGGTTACAAATGGTGTGGGTTTTTGTCATGAATCGGATGAGCTCGCAGAGCAGTTCATCCACTCAGCGCAGGCGAATGGCTCTAGGAATTGTCATTCTTCTCCTCGTTGACGTGATATGGGTTGCCTCTTCAGAACTCACTTCTGTAAGTATTGTTCCATGCATCTTAGAAGGAAAATGAAAGCCAATCTAAGAGAGAGACACAGCAGAAACATGGTCACTCGAACACTTGGGGAGTGTTCTAGTTTAATATTCAACCACCTTTTCAGTATGGGGAAGATGATACCCTTTGGTTAGGGAACTAACTTGTATCCCGTACAAGTTATGAACAAGCTGAACTTGGTGACTGTTGCTTTCAAGACAGAAGGTGTTATTAGTGACTTTAAAATTAAATAAGCTCATAACTGTGTACTGTAATTAGGGAGTTCATTTTGTTTATTGCCATATTAATGAGAATAATGCCCTTGTGTTTCCCGTGTAGTAGTAAATGAGCCATAACATTGCTAGGCTAGGTGGTATGATAGATTGTAGTTCAGAACATCTGTAAGGCTGGGACCAAAGTTCTCAGGTCATGGCCTTATAATTGCAGACAAGTTTGTCATAATCTAGTTCATATATTTGCCATCTTGAAACTGACCTGGTATTTACTTCATGTTAAATTTTAGGACTTAAAATGGAGTATTAGCAATGGAAATTGAGTTTTTAATAAATTCTTGTCAAATTCAGTGTCTGAATTATCATTAAGTTATGTTCTGTATCAGTTTTGAAAGTAAGCATATAAAAATGTACTTAATGTGGTATTATAGTAATATTTTCTTTCCCAATGAGCTGGTGGAATCACTATTGATGCTGAAATGCTGCTTGGGAGAGGGTATCCCCCAGATACGTAGGGCCACTAGCGTGCTTTGGTCATACATGCCAAGACTCCCAGCACTGTCATTCTGGGAACCAGGCTGTTCTGGACTATATACTGAAACCTGTTAATTGATTTTGTGCATTCTCACCTAATTAGTAATTTTGGATACTGCAATTATTTTCTTTCCACAGTATGTTTTTACAAAGTACAACAAACCTTTTTTCAGTACATTTGCAAAAACATCCATGTTTGTTCTATACCTCTTGGGATTTATTGTTTGGAAACCATGGAGGCAACAGTGTACTCGTGGGATTCGTGGAAGGCATGCAGCTTTTGTAAGTATTTTAACTTTATAAATGTTTTGATCTTTTTTGAAGATTGTACAGAAGAAACTTAAAATAGGAACTAGAGAGACACAAAATTTACATATTTGTCAAATAGTGCTTTCAGAAAAGCAGTTACAACCTGAATCACAGCACAAGAAGACATGGCAATCATTATAGCAGTCTTGTGTCAGGAAGAAGAGAAAGGAAAAAGGAATGTGAAATGTGTCGGGAATAGTCAGAAGTGCTTCACTGGGCCAGACCATTTGCCCACCTAGCCTAGTATTTTATCTTGGACAGTCACAGAGGATGAGTCTTTTTATGGAGAGCTTGTGAACATCACCACTGTTGGTTGTTGGTTCCCTTTTATTTCTCCAGCATCTGTAAGCAATGGAATCAGTATTTGAACTATGATCTTTATTACTGACTCTTTTTATCACTAGCAGAACTATGAACTATTTTCTAAGATTTTTGAGATTTTTTTACAGTCATATTTAGGAAAGGTGATACAATATTAACAACAACAAAAACATAATTATATTTTTATAGCTTTTTTGCATGAGTGACTTTCTGTTGCCTATTCTAGAACTAGGAATAGTTTGTGCTGGAGTCCAAGGCTGTTGTCATATTACAGAAACACACACTTTTTTTCCAAGGAAATTGGAGATGCTGGGAAGAGTGCTTGTTCTGTGCCAGGGTTTCAGAATGCTGAACAGCAGGACTCAGGAAGCAGTAAGGCATTTGGCCTGATATTAGCCTTGCATTAAAATAACAGAAAATGTGAACCAAGAACATGCTGTTAATCAACATGTCTTTATAGAAAATAGCTTGTATGGAAGTAATTAACTTCAGTTCTTCTGGATATATTAGACTTCACTGATAGTGGCAGTTGTAGGCGTAACATACTTAAATAACTGAAGTGTTACATGATGTTAAGCCAAATTATTTTTATTAAAAAAATTCAAACCACCACAAAACCAAAAGCTGAAACCTTTTGTTTTTAAAAAAATCTTGTGTTAAACACACAGAACCTTTGGAGTTGGCAGATTTTTTGAAATAGGTGTGCAGTTAGATTCCCCATACACACCTTAAGGAGTTTAGTTAAATGTTCAAATGTTTGATCTTTCTAGGTCCCTTCCAACCCTAGAATTCTGTGATTCTGTGATTCAACTGTATAATTGTTTAATTATTTGAAGTGCCTTTGAAATGTCTTGTGTTTATTAACCTGGAACAAAAATTATACATTTATTGATTTATTTTTTTTTTTAATTTCAATAATGATTGCTTAGGTAAATGTTCATCCCTTACATTTAAGCCCCCTTCAATATTAGAGGCTTTGCTTAGTAGATTACTTACCAGTGTGGTGGAAGAGCCAGCTGCAGGTCAGGGAACAGGGCTAGTAATGCTTGTTAAGATGCAGAAAGGAAGAGGGGAAAAATGATACTTGACCTCATCCTAATTTTAATCTTGTTAAAAATGGGGCAGAGTCCCGAGTCTTTATGCAAAGGAACTTTGCCTCAGTAAAATGAAGAAACAAGAGACTTATTAATACATGCACAATAATTTAATGAAGCATGTCTCACTAAGACTGAACTTTACAGGTTGTGGCATTCTAACAGCCTGATCCTGCATTGGTACGAGGGTAGTTGAATTCAGTGGGGTTCTCCAAGAGGTACAAGGAATTACTGAAATGGTTTACTAAACTTGTAACCCCTCTTGTTTATTGGGAAGGAGGGCTTGAGGGAAAGAGGGAATTGTGATAGAATTATGGAAAAATGCATTAAAAATCTTATTCTCAAAAATTTTCAGTTATTAACAACTCTGTCTTGATAGATTATTACACTTAAGATTGTTCTGTAATTAGTTTGCAGATGCTGAAGGTTATTTTGCTGCTTGTACAACGGATAACACTGTAAACAGTTCCCTGGTAAGTGCCTGAATTTGTGAATGTCAATGCTTTATAGTATCATGACACCATTATCCTGACATAATGTTTTTAAAATATGGCAGTTTTAAATGTAGTAGCTTTTGGCAAAGGGGATTGGTAGCTTAGGTGTTGCCAATAAGTGCTGCAAATAATGACTTTGCTTATTATAGAGAAATACAGGTTCTCAGCTAAATAGAACACTAGAATATTTCTGTAGTAGTTTGCCAAAGAAATATTTGTTGTACAAAGGAAACCTTTGCATATTCAGCTCAGTAGCTGTCAGCGCAAAACGTGGAGAGCTGGTTGTAAAGCCAAACAGTATTCAAGACTAAAATCCACAACGGAATCATTCTGTTCATGAGTATCTTGTATACTGTGATCCTGCATTGCATTTTGAAAGAAATGGACTGCTTTCTTCCTTCCAGTGGATGGCGTGACTACTGTTTATTGAATCAAATATCAGTACCAGTATTCTGCTGATGAGCTGCATTGCCAGATAGCATTTTTGTCATGATTTTCATCATCCATAAATGATGGCTTGTTATGCCCCTGTTGATCACATATTGCTGCTTAATCTGCATACCTAAATCAGAGGCCACATGCAGAAGATTTATCAAAACACAAAACTTTTAAAGTTTGTGCCATCTCTGTAATAGAATAGGGGTATTTTGTACTGAATAAGGAGCTGGAGGGAGATTTTTTAGAAGTATTCTTAATTTTATTTTTTTCCCACTTTATTTATTGACATCAAGAATAAAATCTTAGTCTGCTCAACTTATTAACATCATCTGCCTCTAAAAGCAGGATTCATTGTTAACCTTGGACAATTTTGCATTAATTTAAAGATCCACAAGAATTCTGGTCCTAAACAAAGAGCCTAGTGAAAATGCAGCTACCAGATCTTTTTCATTACTTCACTCTTACAGTTTATTAATTTAATTTAAACAAGCAGCTTAACACTTGTCTTGTTAAAAGTATTTTAAACAATTAAAACTTCCGTTAAGTGCCTTACGTATTGGAGTTCTTTTCCCAAAGTTTTTTTGACTTTGAGTTGTAGTTCATGAGCTTTTAGGGTCATGGGAGGAAAATGAGTATGTATTCAGTTTCCTGTATGTATTCTGTATTTTATGTTTCTAGTTTTATCATTTGAACAGAAGCTGTAGATCTAATGAAATGTCTGATTTTAATTTTAAATCAGTAGGTTTGAGTTTTCTGGGGATGGGGTTTGTGTTCATGAGGACATATACAAAAGTGAACCATTATTTTTTGAATACTGCATTTTACCAATATATTTAATATAAAATATAGACTATGTATGGACATTTTTGACAAGCCTGCCCACTGTGTGCAAAACTACTTTGTTAAATTTGATTCTCTTAATGTTGACCAAGCTTTTCTTTATTTAGTTTTCTAATTTGCTGCATTAATTCTACTATTCCTAATTTAAATATCCTGCTTAACTGTATTTTTACTTATACTGATTCATTTCAGAGTGAACCTTTATATGTTCCTGTAAAGTTTCATGATTTGCCAACTGAAAAAAATGGCAGTAATAATAGTGATGCAGAGAAAAGTGAGTAAAGACTTTTGGAATGCTGAAATGTTAGTTCTTTGGTGAATGAATTACTTTCCTCTTTGTTGGTATAATTGCTGTCATGTTTCAGGATTTGCTTTGCCCTCTCCTTCATTTTTTTTTCTTTTTCTTCCTTAAGTCTCTTATTGCATGAATTGCAGTCTTATATATATTTACTTCCAGGTAGAGAAAACATAGGCCTATCGTTCAGTTTACCTTTCTTGGTCACTACAGATCCAGCCTATGTTTATCTCAAGGGACCAACTGGGTTCAGTACTTGTGATTCTTTCCTTCTGGGCTTGTATGACCAGCAGCAATGAGTCAGCCTCTGGAAAAACAAGCTATTGTCCTTTTTAGAGCAGAAGCAAGGCAGTCAAAGTAAGAATTTTAACAGTCTATGTGCATTCTGATTTTATTTAAGCCTCACTATCTTGTGATAGTAGCTGAAACTGGCCTAACTGTCCCAGACAGTTATAGAAAAGTTGGCTGTCAAAGAATCCAATTATCTGATCCTCAGCAAAAGTGTCCCTGCTTATAAAAGGGAAAGCCTCTTTGTTAATTTCTAGATGGCACATGTGCAGAACCGCTTTGGCAGGCTCTGCTGTCCTGTGATAACATGTACCGATTGCTTCAGGGTGGTTTGGGCTGTAGCTATTCCCTTTACTGTTTTTAGGAAATTAGGTATTGTTTTGTGTTGAATTAGGCTAATATTTATGTGTAGTGTTTTCTTTGCACAGGAAAGTAATGATGCTTACAATAGCCTTAGCAACAAAATCTGATCCTGGTTTGCAAGAGTATTTAGAGGGTGGACCTCAAGTGAGCAAGTAACCTTATAATCTCTGCTAAACTTTGAGGTCTGTTGGACACTCTCATCCTCTGAATGAAATGCTGTCCTTGCAGCTAGATATGGTTGTGTGCAGGTTTTGACTGTTTGACTACTGAACGATTAAAGAAAGTAACACTTACCAATACAGAGTAATTCCTACCTAAAAAGTGGTTGTTACTTTGTGGAGATTTTTTTGACAGGGAGGAAAGATGGTGCTTTTCAGTGAGGTTTTTGTGGATGGACCACTGTACTCATTGAAAACAATAATTGTGCTTTGTCTTACTAGTGACCCATTAAATAGCAAAATACTGGTTTAAAAAATAAAAATAATGGCATGTCTTCTACTTGAATAAAATCTTGTTATTATTTGTGAAGTATTGTAATCAATGTTGTACTAGAACATCATAGTTTTATTTACATATTGTGTTGGCTTGAAAAATTTGATGATAATATGCAGCTTTTTTTCTTTTTTTTTTTTCTTTTCCTCTTCTCTTAAGCTCCCAAAAAGCCTCGTGTAAGGTTCAGTAATATTATGGAGATTCGACAACTCCCATCGAGCCATGCATTGGAAGCAAAATTGTCTCGTATGTCATATCCAACAGTTAAGGAGCAGGAAACAATATTAAAAACTGTAGGAAAACTCACTGCAACTCAAGTAGCAAAAATTAGCTTTTTCTTTTGCTTTGTGGTATGTGCTCCATTCTTTCAGAATACTTAAGTATAGATGTAATTAAAACTTGTATAATAATAGTGAAACAGTATTGAGATAACTTGTATTCTTTGTGTCATTTTATAAATGTATTATAAGAAGTAAAACCTTGTTAATGGAAATGAAGGTGCAACTTCTTAAGGGAAGGTAATAGAGATCCCGGATATGTAGTTAACTCTAAGGTCAGTTGTGAGGTATACCATGTTTTTTGTGCCATGTTGTCCGATGTCATGTATGTTTGGTACAGCAAAATCTGGCATTACATCTGTACAGGCTGTTAACAGCTGCACTGAGAATGCATAAAATGGGTAAATGTCACTCTGGCTTCTTTCTGGGCCACAACAGAGAGAAAACCATCTTATCCCTCACTGTGGCATTGTGCCCTCCAGTAGTATGAAGAGAAGATAATTAATTGTCCTTCAGCTGCATCGAGGGCTGCAAGATTTACTTAGGAATCTGTTGGTTGCTGGTGTTCCTGCACCATGCCTCAGTTCTAGGGTCAGAGAGAGTTAATGGTGGCAAGATTTTTGAGAGACAGTAAAAATGTAGAGAGCTGATCAGTGATAGCTTTTCTAGAAGTAACTTCACTGATACTGCTGTCATACATAGTGTGGACCTGCCACAGCTTTTCCTCAGGAAGCTGTTCTCTTTAAACATTTAAAATCATCATCATAATAAAAAGTATTAGTACTGATAATACATAGTCTAGAAAATGGTGATGCAATTTTTCTGTGTATATACATAAATAACATGCACACAGCAGCAAGAGAATAGTAAGCCACTCAGTGGATCTTGGATGGATGAAATAGCTTCTTAAAAAATTAAAATTCTGAGTATATTTCGATACATATACAAGCAGATTGTCTAGGGTAGAACCCTTCTATTAAAAACAAATCCTGTTTATGCTATTCATGGGTGCTGCTGCTACTGGCATGTATGTGTATTTCTTCTTGGACAGTGCAAGTATTTCCACCTAAGAGTTTAGAGAATGGCAATTTCCCTGAGGATATGTCTGAGGTCTTACGAGATCTCAGTCAAGAAACGATAAAACTCTTGGCTTTTTTTTTTTTATACTTAAGAAGAAATTCAGGCATGAATCCTTCTGAAATATTTTTGAGATATTGAATGTAAGTGATGCTTGTTTTTTAGAGTGGAGATGTGTGCCTGTTTTAAGTACTCTTAAAAAAAACTTATTAGGCTGACTGACGTCCCATGTATCTTTGAAATTTCTTTGCAGCCCTTGTGATAATTTCATTTTAATTATTTAATTATGTTTAAGTTCTGAAGTATGTTATTTTATTATTAAAAGCATAGTTGAATGTGGTTGGTTGGGCCAGTTCTAATTTTGCCTGTCTCTTAACGTACCTGCCACTTTAATAGAAGTTAGAAATCTATTTGAGGTAAAAGTCTTATTCTGATTTTGGTTTTGGCCAAATAGTTGGGATTTTTTTCTTTAAGCAGGATTTTATTGCACTGATAAACTCTACTGTTGCTATCCATATAATCACAAAATTATTTTTCTCTTCCCCCAGTGGTTTTTGGCAAATTTCTCTTACCAGGAAGCTCTGTCAGATACCCAGGTTGCCATAGTTAATATCTTGTCTTCAACCTCTGGTAAGTTTTATTTATACCATCAGATGTGCATTATAAGGCTATTTATAACATAAAAATCTTTTGGGTTGCAATGGACTTGTGTAATGACTTAGTTGTGGTTTTGGGGGAATTGTAAGGCTCAAAACCATTGAATATATGCATTTAAAATTTCATGATGCAAGTGCAGAGGTTTAAGCTATCTTCATGTTTCCCCTGTGTTTTGCTTTTTGAGTTTGTGTGTGTGTACTTCTGTGGTTATGTCTGTGTTTGAGGGATACATTGGGAGTGTAATAGGTTTGAAGGAAAGGTGGTATAACTTTTTATCAAAATAGATACAATTCAGAGTAAAGTCTTGTTGCTAATGATTGGTTTTTAAAGGAAGAACTTAAACCACCTATATACTATGCATATCACTTCCTTACTTCTGAAAGGCTCTAATATGAACTTTAAAGTATTTAAATTATGTGACAGTCCATGTTTTGAGAAGTAACTTTGTTGTTTTATAAAATCAGTTTAAAAAACACCATTATGTGATTTTTATTTTTTTTCCACTGACTTTTCAGGTTCATTGCCGTTTATTTTGTTAGTGTGGCTCACTTTGCTCAAAGTTGAGCATATATTTGCTCATTTGAGGATTTACATCATGAGGTGTTGGTTTCATAATAGGTCCAATAAAATTATGGGTGCTGAGATCAAGTAGTTAAAACAAGTGTGTGAAATATAAAGAAGAAAATGTGTGTGCAGTTTTCTGAACAAACTAGTAGCAAAATTTGATTGTTAAAAATCTTCTTAATTTCTCTTGCAGGACTTTTTACTTTAATCTTAGCTGCAGTCTTTCCCAGTAACAGTGGAGATAGATTTACCCTGTCCAAGTTACTAGCTGTTATTTTAAGGTAAGATAATGGGATAGAACATTTGATCAGAAAGTCCCTGATACAGTGAGAAAATAACTATACCTGTGGCACCTATGGCAATATATGATGGGCTTTACTTTTAAAAAATTCTTGGTTTAAAGGTAAATTGAGTAAGTAAATTAAGTCTTTTAAAATACTTCATATCATGAGCACTTACTGAATCTCATGCTCCTATAGGAATTTAATCAGGTTTCTGTTGGAAATATGTGAACTTATTTCTTGTTTAATTAAGGTTTCTCTGTTTTTGTATAGATGGGAAAAGGGAAGAGGCTTGACATTCAGTGTTGTCAGCCTTTTTCATTAATGCCTGGTCTGTTAATTAGGGAGGTTAAAAGTGGGATTTCTTTGTGCTTAGCTTAGTATCAGACCTTAGCACTGGAGAACTCCTTTTGGCTTTTTCAAAAGTGAGTTTTGGTTAACTAGAAATACCTGAAGATAGAACTCTGTTTTGATATTTTTATCCCTCTTTTTTTCTGTCTTTGTAAAAAAGTTCTTGAGTTTAAGTAGTGTTTTGCATTTCTTTTTTGCTAGCATTGGTGGTGTGGTACTTGTTAACCTTTCTGGATCTGAGAAATCTGCTGGAAAAGATACAATAGGTATTTACTTATTTTTCTTTTTTAATCCTAGAATATGAAGTGATAAGCACCATCTTTTTGACAATACTCAGCAGGTCATATAGCAAGCTGTGTATTTCTTACTTGTGTAACATTTCATAGTCTGACTTTCAGTTTCAACTTTTGAAACCAGACATTTATGATGATTCCCCCCCACCCCCCCCAGTATGGCATAACTGGGAAAGTATTTACACTTTTGAGCTTTCTGCATTTTTCCATACTTCGCATGTAGTAAACAATTTACTGCCAAATCCATTATCTCTGACAGTTTCTAATAGATGTATGTTTAGGAGAGTTAATCCTAGTGTGCATAACATGTTCAGCATGTCTTAAGTGAGTGTTGTTTTATTTTTTTTATCTTTACAGGTTCCCTTTGGTCTCTCGTAGGAGCAATGCTGTATGCTGTGTACATAGTAATGATAAAAAGGAAAGTAGATAGAGAAGATAAACTTGACATACCAATGTTCTTTGGTAAGACTAAAAATAACTCCACTGAAAGTTTTAATTCAGTGTGTGATTAAATTGTTTGTTTTCAGGCACTAAACTGTATATGAGTGGTAAAGGGGCTAAGAAAAGCCAAGAAAGTTGAAAGCCTATTGTTCCCGTGGTTATGAGTACCTTAAAGACTGGTTGTGTGAATTGTTTCTTGTTTACACTCTTAACAATGAAAGATAACATTCCCTGTAGGAATGCAGACAGCTCCTTTGGGTTCAATAGAATTTTTTTATTATTATTATTTTTTTTTAAACCTGTAGATTTCTGATGTAGTTGTTGTGAATTTCAGGTAAAGTTTCCTATATTCCTTTCCTTTGAAAGATTGAAAATACTGCTTGTTGCTGCTCTTAAATATGCATGTTGTCAAAATAGCAGAGTTTAGCTGAGATTTTGGTTATGTTGAAGGATATTTATTGTGATGTACTTAATACTGTGTTTTATATTCAGGTTTTGTAGGGCTGTTTAATCTGTTGCTGCTGTGGCCAGGGTTTTTCCTGCTTCACTATACTGGGTTTGAAGCATTTGAGTTTCCCAATAAACTGATATGGATGTGCATTGTCATTAATGGCCTTATTGGAACAGTTCTGTCAGAGTTCCTCTGGCTGTGGTACGTACTATGTGCTTTGTATATATTTCATATTTACTTCACAATAAATTCATTCTGGATGCCTTTGAAATAAGAGACTGACTCGGTTGTGGGCGTTACAGATTTGAATTGGGTAGGTAACCACTTGTGTTTATTTTCTTCATATGGTAGAATAGCCTATTTCATAGAGGTGTATTTGCTAACAACTGTGCTTGGTAACTTTTGACTTGGTCAATCATAAAATGGGAATTGCAGGTTTTTATATTGGATGTTGTACTCTTCACTTGGTATCTGGCTAAATGGCTTAGGCTAGTCATGTTTTATTGAGAGCTTTAGATATCTATGAAATGCCAAAGATTGCAAGAGCTCACGTGTACTCTTAGGTCTGTCCTACAGATACTTGTCTGGTTTTGTTTTGGGTTTTTTTGTTTGTTTGTTTTTAAAAACTTGTATTTAGTTTGCAAGTGACTGATTTACTGAATAGACTTGCAAAGAAATTTGGAAAAAGGGTCATTTTTCTGTCTCTGTTAATGAGCACTGCTCTGATGTGTAGTTTTGTTGTTCTATCATTTAAATAAATTGTAATGGCTTTTCACAACTCAGTGGTTTAGAGAAGCCTAACGACTTTGTTCCTGCTTGGTAAATATGATGAGACCATTTGTAGAGTGCAGGGAAGTCTTACTGAGACTCCAAAGAATGATTTCAAGGCTGTGTTTTAGAGTGAGATTTAAAAAGCACAGTCTGTTTAATTTAAGAATTTTGTCTATTTCTAAAAATACATAACACCTTTTAGTTAGGATTTCTAGACATCAGTAATCTTTCTTTTTTAACTAACCAGACTGGGGCAAAACAGATTTAATTGCTATAAGCTGGTATTAAACTATTTCAAAAGGGAAACAAAATGCAGATTTTTCTAGGTGAAGGCACTACATGTGAAGTAGTGAATTTTTCCATCATCTCAAAAGGTTTCTAAGGGAATTAAACCCCACTCCAGAAGCCATCAATAGTCTAAGAATTTTTGCAGTTTTATAGATTTATGACAGAGTGTGGCTATCTCAATTTTTGATTATTAAAACAAACAATGACTAACAGTTAAGCTTGCTCAGATGTCTTCTGTAGTTTGTTGCATTGCTTCAGTTGCCTTTTAACTTTTAAATAAGACCTCTTTATTTATAATTATATTTTTTAAATTATTTTTTAGGGGCTGCTTTCTTACCTCATCACTGATAGGCACACTTGCGCTAAGCCTTACGATACCTCTGTCCATAATAGCTGACATGTGCATGCAGAAGGTAACGTACTGCTAAGTTTTGAGCATTATTAACAGAATTTCTTTGAATTAAGTGGCAGTGTTATTTTTAACAATGTATACAATGAAAGTATTTTACTTCTGTTGCTTGTTAATAGTTGTTGAACTGCATTGTAATTAATACTCTCTTGATATTGACAGTTACAGTAGTTTTGCACTTGCAAGCGTGCACTTGCACACTTAAGTATGTTTGATTAAGATGCAGCTTGTATGAAAAGTACCCAAAGTTGTCAGCAATGCCTGTAAATGCCAAATGTTTTTACTTGAAACAGGTATTTTTCAGAAGAACAACTGCAATTACAGTGCACCTTAAGTTAATACCTTTACAATTATCGAATTGTTACAGACTGCCCATCTTGAAAATACTCAGTTAGTGATAAAAACAGAAATCTGCAGGCTTACCACAGAGGAATGTAGCAGCTACAAGGCTTAATTGCACCTTATTACATTCACGTTGATGTTAGGCTTCCATTTAACTGTCCTCCTTTAAGTTAGTCTAGTTTCACTGGTATTGAGGTAATAACTGTGGAAAAACCCTACATGTAAAGAAAGAAAAGAATGAGTTTAGAATAGAAACTATACAAAGTTAGTTATTTTACTCTTCAAACTTTACAAAAGATCCTTTTTCTTTTCACACTAGTGGGGTGGAATTCTCTGTTTTAAATATTTAATTATGTATGAGCTTCAGCTCTAACTTTCTGAATATTTGAGTTTAATATTTAATTGGTTGCAAGGAATATAAAATTCCTAATTTCATGTCAATAATTACTATTTAGCATGTACTGCAAGCATCTAATTGCTGTTTTTTGATATTTCTGTTTTTTCTTTAAATTGAGGTCACATAACTTTTTCTATTTACTGAAGGCAGGATCACTTATTTCTGCTTTTTATTTTGAATTTATTTGGTATTTATAAACAAATAAAGCCCCACAAATGTAGCTAACTATCAATATAACTTCCTGTACACCTTGTATTTGCTTTTTTCCTATTTCTTGTCTTAAACTTTCTTCACTTTCCTGTGTTGTCTCAGCTTATGTGCTAGCAACATCTTTCCTGATCTGAATCTTCATGCCTTTTCTATTCTTTTCATTTGCCACTACGTGGTTCCTTCTGCAGTTACTTGCTACCTTCTGCTCCTTTTAGTTTTTCTTTCACTGTTTGAAAAGGCTGCTTTGTCTTCCTCTGGGCAAATACAGAGCCTGACAGCTCTTGGGCAGCTAGCCATCAGGTGATGTCTCTGGACATCTTGCTATATGCAGGAGAGTAATCAGGGTGGGGTTGGAGCCTCATTCTCTTACTCTTTTTGTTCCTTTTCTGATTCATACATGCTTTCTACATTACTGTTCTTCTTTCTTCCCCTGGCTGTTATGCACTTGCTATCCAAGTTTCTACTTTCCTACCTGGTGCTTTTAGCTTGTGGCTGCTTCTTGTGTGTTTGAGGGTGTGTAAGCTCTTAGCACCTTCTGGTACTGAACTGTTCAGCATGAGGTCACTGAGGGGGCCATTAAGACTTGTCTTTGACAACAAAGTAAATTTCTTACAGGTACCTTCTCTCTTGCTGTTGGAGGTAAATCCTTGGTGTCTTACTTTTTTTAAAAAAAGACATTGCTGGTATTAGAAGTACAAATGAATGACCCTAATTAAAAGCAAATTCCTGTAGACTTTGAAGTTGTTTGTACAAATGTATTTGTACATATATGTCTCTGTCATAAAACCATCAAAATATCCTAAGCCAAGCCCTATACTCACTGAAGTTTTGTAGACTAATAGAAATTCAAGTTTCCAACTTCACACTTTCCAGTTAGTGTGGCCAGGCTTCTGGCCAGCCTTGTGTTTACACCACGTTAGTTTTCTTAAAAGGAACCTATGTAAGAATGACACTGGCATGGCTAATAGTGTAAAGATTACACTGTGAATACGTGCAGTCTTCATAGGACTGTCAGATGGTATGATAAGTGTACAATATACATAATCACTAACTTTCTGGGTCTTTATTATTCTGTAATAATCTGTCACAAATCTGAATGTTAAGAAATTACAACCAAATTTTGGTAATTTATGTGTTTACGAATTTCTGTTAGAAATCAGTAAGGATAACGTAAGGCTCTGGCAACTGGTATTTATTTGATCATTGAGAGTGAACATCAGTGCTAGGTATCAAAATTATACCTTTTCTCTTCAAAGTCTTCAACTCTGGACGTTTTCCCCACAAGAGGGAGCCGTGCTTACGGTTCATTGCTCTCTGAGCCCAAAAGGTGTTTTGGAGATTCATTCTTGTCTTTACACACTTGATTTCTCTAACCTTCTATAATTTTAAGTTTTAAACAGTCTCAGATTATCACTTTTGTGTGTAGTAGTAGTAGAATTTAATTTAAATTGTGCAAATAATGTGCCCTGCCTTTTTTTAAATGAAAAAGAAAATCAGTGTAAATTTCCAGCAGTATAGTCTCTGTGTTCATTGATTTTGTTAGTTACCATTCAGTGACAGTATATTCGTAGTGAATAAAGAGGCACAAATCTTTCAAGTGAGATCTCTTATTCAAAATTTTTGAAGTGTCTAGGGGACTTTCTCATTTGTACCAGTCAGACAGCTAAAACCTAAAAATGAGACTGTTTGGAAACAGCAGTCTTCATCTACACCACAGAGCAAACAGTGTGTTCCATTGTAAAGAACAGATCAGTAAAGAAAAGTTATTAATTTATTAGAAGAAGCAGTGGCTATAGAAATTGTACCAAATAACTTAAAAAATATTTATAATAATTCACCCACTTTAAAAGAACTGGAACTTCATCTCAAACAATTTTATTATTTACAATAATAATTATTTCATTAGACAGTATGCCAGTTTGTTTTTTACTCTTGCATGAATGATGTTTGTGTTTTAATTCCAGGTGCAGTTTTCCTGGTTATTTTTTGCAGGGGCAGTCCCTGTTTTTTTTTCTTTTTTCATTGCAACTCTCTTATGTCACTATAACAACTGGGATCCAGTGATGGTGGGAATCAGAAGAATTTTTGCCTTTATTTGTAGAAAACATCGAATTCAGAGGTAGGGCAGTCACAAACTGTAATCCTGTCTCTTCTTTAGCCTTTCAAATATCCTATACTCTCTTATAAGCCACAGTACTCATACTGTATTTATTTTAATCTAATTTTAGATTCAGGTGTACTAATTTCTTAGTAGTAGTTGCTAATCCGTTTATTAACCTATGTAATCCTCAGAAAATGGAAAGATGTGAAGTCTGTTTACTTTTTAAAAGCAGTTTCCTAGTGGCTGTCAGTTTTGCTTTTTTTTTTCCCCCTTATTGCCTCTATGATAGTTGCTTTACCCAGAACATGCAGTGAAAATTGTGCAAACTTGAGTATACTTCATGAAGTTAAGGGGTCTTTCTATATTTTTAATGGCTGCAGTTCAAACCACTAGCATGCTTAGTACTCATGTTGGCTTCATAACAACCAATGTAGTATTACTGTATAGCTTTAAATAAACACATTTGTTTATTTTAAGAGTGCCGGAGGAAAGTGAGCAGTGTGAAAGTCTCATTCCTATGCATAGTGTTTCACAAGATGGAGATGATTGCTGTTCGTAGACAAAAGGTATGCTTAATAATCTTCAAACAATACAGAGAAAGGTGAGGATTGGTTTTCATGATGGAATTTGTGTAATATGTTAAGCACACATTTTCACAGAGCATACAGCTAATCTTGTGCTGTATTGATGAATAGAGTTTTGAAAGTTACCTTCAAAATTGCTATTATTTGTTACCAAGCATTATTCACACCTTGATACGGTTCTTGGTCGATGCTTTTGAAATGTAAAGTAGTTTTTTACTTAAGGGTATTACAACTTTTTAATCAAAAATTTGACATGAGTCAATAAACCAGAAGAGAGATACAGCTTCTCGGTATGGATGATGTGTGTGGAAGAGATCTGAAGTAATTATTTCACTCTTCTTAATGCTGTTGAGGTCTCAGTTCGGGCTACTGCAGTTCATGATAAAACATCAAACATTTAAGGAAATCTAGAGGACATGACCAGACTTTATCACCATGGGTCTAGAAAATGGGAACGAGTCCTTGTGTTTGTGGTTGACGAAAATGAAGTTGTTAAATTGAATTAAATATTAAGGAAAATATTTCTTAGGATAAGGATAGGGAAACTAGAATAGAATAGCTAGAAAGTTTACAAAATATCCCTCTCTAAGAGGAAGTTATACAAACCTCTAACAGGAACGTTATGTGGTCTGTTGATACTGTCTTGAAGCATAAAGATAGATGTAGTTTAGGACTCTCTTAACCCTACCTATGCTTCAGGGCTTTAGTTTTCAAATAACACATGGAGAATTACATGATGAGAAGTATATTTTTATTTTCAATGTTGCTTAAATCTAATAATGAAATATTCTAACCAAAACATTAATTGTGATGCCTTAAGCTTAAAACACACAAGTTATTTCCTGTATTAGTAAGATGGAAACAAATACATGTGGTGACTCCTTTTTTTGTAATCTTTAATTGTGTAGCCATGATATATATTTTTTTTTTCTTCTTAGTTAAAAAATGGAATGATGCCCAGCGAAGAGACAATCTTCTGGAAAAGTCCTAAGGAATCATGTTTCAGTGCCTATTCTGAATTTGTAATTAAAATAAGAAGTTTCAGTTCTCTTGAAACTCTAAACTTTTCCTGTTTCTTGCTTTCATCTGGTTTTATAAATGAACAAATTTACTACATGCCTAAGACAATAGGGAGTCTTATTCCATCTGAGCAACCAACCTGCCTTATAACACTGAGCTGGTGAAGTTACTTGACAAAATCAAAAAAACAAATGCTGTTAAGTGATTTCTTTCTTTCTAAGTCACAATTTTGTTAAATGCTGGACAATATTATTTTTAAAAAAATACTTTCAAATGAGTTATGTAAATAAGTTTGCAGGTCATGAAGTCTTACAGGCTTTCAGATGAAAAGCTAAGTAGATGGTACCTGTAGTAGGTACAAATTAACTTTTTTATGTTGTATAAACTATTTGCATATTAATAGAAGAAAATAGAAAAATAATTTATTAAGTGCATTCTTGTAATTATTGAGGCAGGATCTTTGTACGGTCCTGGAACACTACATAGATATTGTCTTATGCCATTTTGAGAAGCCTTGTAATAGCAATGGGTGCCGATGTTTAAAAATCTTTTCTTACCTGACAACTTGGACTGTTTAAAATTTTAGTGGACGGTAAAATATTTCTTATCAGTACATTTGGGTGTATGTTCTCAAAATCAGTGGTTGTTTTAATCAGACTGATTCTGTAACCCATTTTTGTTCCCATTATCTCACATGGAAATCTAAATTTGAAAATTTTCTTACAAAAGAGATCAGTTTAATTGCAAAAGTTTCCAGTCATTGGGTTGACATGACAGTAATCTTCTAAACAATCTGAAAGATAAAGGGGTTTGCATTGATTATTTTTATTCCCAGTTGCATTCATAACCTTAGTCTAAAATTGATCATTTTCCTTACAACCTGTATCTTCCTTCCACTGCAGTGTTTCTGTCCTGTCTGTTCCTGAAAAGTTATGAATAATTATGTTCAGGAAGATTTGAAATTAGTCAGAGCCATTTTCCAACTTCTGGTGTACAAGGCACTTACATTAAAATTAATTTTGGCTTTTGATGGGTTTATTTTTTTATAATGAATGTAGGATGGATTTTCAGCCAACAGAATTCTCTTCCCATAGCAAGGTTTTTAATAATGTAGGTTACTTCCACTATCCTATATAGAAGGATGACATAACACAAACGCCTCTGTGTGTTTTGACACTCAGTAAAGATCCTTCCAAAAGAATTTTTGTGCTTTGGTGATACAACTGCTAGACGAGAGGAAATGCAGGAAAGCAACATACTTAGCTATATACTTAGAAGGATTGATTAGCCAGCAGCTGGAATGTAATGTAAAAATCTGTAAGAAGGAGGAAAAAAAAGGAACCTAGGGGCTGTTCTGGTCAAATATTGTGCCTTTCTCAATTTTTCCTTCCAATTTTTAATATTGGATTACACTAGAAGTTTCGGTGATCTGAGGCATCTCTGTAAGATGAGATAGCCAGTCCTTCTTTGGACACCTGAAATGGGAATTAAAAAACCAAAACAAACATGACAAAACCACAAACTCAAAACAAAGCAAGTCTGTTACATCTTGAGAAACTTCACATTTCAATTCCCAAACCCCATGAGCAGAGGCATTGAAAATGAAGTATGTAGAGTTAATTTTACATTTGACTTTGGCAGAATTTTCAGGAATTTTTTAGTAAGTGGAGTTTCCTTTACTTCAAGGACTTACTTTTTTTTCCCCCTAAATTATGACAAATACAAGCTTAAACTTTTTTTCAAGAAATAATGTTAAGGCCTACTGGCAATAAAAAGCTGATGTCTGTTTTCAATTAATGATATGCTTCAATGAGATCATACCAAGTATATAATACCAGGCATTAATTAAAACATTTGAATCAGTTGGGACTTGTGGCATCAGCAAACTAAGCCTGGGAAAACTGAGTTTGCTTTCAGATGGGCAACTGCAGTATTTTTAGCAAAACAATCTAATACTGCATTTTGAAATTGGTCACACTGATAGAATTGGAGCTGTAGTGTGTAATGGGCAGTTGTTACTCATATTTGTCCTTATGTTCATGGCTTAAAGTAAGAGATCTTTATAGTCTCATAGGTTGTGACTTTTGTTAACTTGCATTATTCATTATTTTGAGAGGGTAAGAAAAGAAGTACTAGGATAATATTATGGCGTCTCTGCCCCCAGAAATGTTGAAGAATGTTTTTGTTCAGTAAAGTCAAAGTTAGGGCCTTCCCACTGTTTTTGTTTTTAACAGAAATATGTTAATCCTTTTTTTTTAAAAAAAAAAAAGATATTTAAATATTGTAATCTCATGACACTAGGCAGCTTGAGCAGTCTTTTTGCATTAAATTACAGTTCTTTAAGAAACAAAGCAAACTCTCCTTCCTGAAAGGATTTTTAAACAGTGGTACCCCTTGTAGTTACAAGAAACGTGTTACAGGTTTAATTACGGAAGCTATGACATGTAACATTGTTCCTGCATTTAATAGAATGTGATGAGGTTTTTTCTATAAAAATCTTGTGATTTTTAGTACAATAATATTTTATAAATATAATGTCTAATTTGAAATGTAAATTGCGTAGCTCTCTAATGGGTGCTTGGTAAATACACAAGAGATTTAGCTTTGATTCTCAGGTACCTCTGAAGTAATGGAGACATGCTGGCTTTTTCTTCCTCATGACACAACTGGAATGTGAAGGAGCTCTCATAAATGCTTTATCCTCTGTGTGTTAGCATAAATTGGCATTGCTCTTACAGTTTCAATTTGGGGATGTCTTTATTCTGATTTATTTGTTGTAGGAAGCAGATACACTTTAAAAAAATAACGAATTTTTATCTCGAGCATTTATTTGAATGTCATTACATGCTTAAGGAACTGTGATTTCCCATGCCTACAAAATTGAAAATGAATACTACATGTGTTGCTCTGTCAAACAGTTGAACTAATTCCTAGAATCCTAAGAGAAAACCAACAATTTCTGCTGTGTGTGATAGAGGTTTTGGGGCTGTCTGGTTTTTATATATGGAGGAAATTATAATTTGCCAAATGCCACATGGCATGCGTTTGCCTTTAGGCCATTGGTGAGTCTTGCATAGTTTGATGTACTGTGTACTGAACTCCAGAACAAAGGGGGAAAATGGATTTTGGTTTTCCTGGCTGCTTTCTGTTAGGTTTCAGTCATGCTGAAGATGTGCTCACTACGAGGGACTGCTGTAAATGCAACATTAGTACTCAACAATTACTTAGAAAACATGGGGCACATGAATGCCACTGAAGATGCTGAGGGCCTGATGTTTCTGTTGTCCAGTGTGTACTGCATCTTGCTTGTTGGCTTTTGCCTGTGGAAATCCATGTAGAGTGATGGGGGCTGTAATATGTGACTGGTTTGGCTTGTCACGGACAGGCAGGCACACTGAAACTCAGAAGCAGGGAGGCTAAGGCACTGCCTGGTTATCTCACTGTGGTGTTACAAATGCGAACACCATTTTTTTGTGGAAATACAGTGTTAAGTAGTGGAACTCTTCAAATGACAAACCATGGTGCTGCATGCATACTTGACCTGGTATATGTATTGCATACCTCCTTGTAGTCTACTAGCAAAAATAGGAGAGCCTGCAAATTACTTTTCTTCATGTGTGCTGTTGCAATTGTCATTCTCTCTCACGATCCCTGTTGTGCCTAGGTACTGCTATTCACAGCTATGATTGCTTTAAATCAGATGGTAAAGGGATTTCTTTGTAATTCTTGGTTCCATCTCTCTGTGTTGAACTTATCATTCCTATTCCCTACTAAAAGATCCTCTTAGGGAAATGAAGCTACCAGCTAAACTAAGCTATCAGAGGAGAGGGAAAACCAGTTAAATTTTAGACATAGAGTGAAATTGCATATGAAAATAGGCCCCAGTAAGGCAGACTGTATGTTTTTAAATGAAGTTAAGAAGTGGGATACTCAAAAATGAAGAAACAAACTAATGTTGAGCTGTATGGCTGACTATAGGATGGTACTTTCAATCCGTTTTCTTTATTTGGGATAAGTTTTGAATTAGTCCCTATTTCTGTTACGACTGTTTGATGTAGTGTCTGCAACTTAACATTTAAGTGTTGGTTCATAAACAGTTGTTATGCGTGTTTTTTTTTGTTTCTATCTAATCCAGAATTGCGTTAATGCTGTATATTGTTTTACATGGTTATTGCAGGGCATGATTTCTCAGGGAAATATGGATGATACCATGCGTTGTGAGAGCTGATAACTAATTCCTGCTTTTAAAATTGTTACAAAAACTTTCAGGTTTCACTCAAACATTTCACATTACGTAACTTGCATGTTGAACTTCCTTAGGCTTTATCAGGTAAATCATGATGAGAATGTTCAGAGCGTATAAAGATGTCAATAAAATACGCTCTGCCCAACACTCTGTTACTTTTTGGACAAACATCCATTCTAAATTGATGCAATGTGTGTGTCGTTTTCTACTTTATTGTACTATGCGTCATGTAAATTAATAGTTGCACTGCTGATTTTGAAGCTGCACTGCCATGGCAGTGACATTAAATTTCAGGGTTAGGCAATGCTGTAGTAATACATAATCTGATTCTGGGGTAGAGTACCAATGTAAATCTTCTAACATAAATATATTCATTTATATCATTAAATTTTTACAAAGTCTCTTCACTTTGGGGATTTTTGTTTTGTTTTTCCAGTAAAGTTACTTTGGCTAGACTGGGATTTAATCCAAAGCTTACCAGAATAATAGACAGCATTAATAAAGTAAAACTTTATTGAAAAGAAACTCTGCAGTCAGATTGACCTTTATGCCTTTGCAGTATTTCTGTCTGCAGCATACATTTGGTTTGCTTTAAGACTTCAGTAATATAAATTGGAGGGATTTTAGTGCTGGTAAAAATGGTAAACTGGTCACAAAAAGTACTTCCCTATAGCCAGCATGCAGCTTAATTACTTAGAAGGTGAATTTGTCTTGCTACATGACTTTTAAAATCAGCAGTACAAGAGATGTTAATCAGTTAGTTGTATACTTATAGCAACAGAAAAATTGTCCTAGGAGAATGTGATCATAGGCATCATAACCTTGAGGATCGACTTCTTGATGATTTCTGATTTGACATTCCATTTACATTCACTTTCCAAAGAATGCCACAGAACATTTCCTCTCTAGTTATTGGGACCTTTAACATCTTTGTTGGCAACATGGATGATGGGATCAAGTGCACCCTCAGCAAGTTTGCTGATGACACCAAGCTGTGTGGTGCGGTCAACATGCTGGAGGGAAGGGATGCCATCCAGAGGGACCTTGACAAGCTTGAGAGGTGGGCCTATGCAAACCGCGTGGAGTTCAACAAGGCCAAGTGCAAGGTCCTGCACCTGGGTCGGGGCAATCCCATGCACAGATACAGGCTGGATGAAGAATGGATTGAGAACAGCCCTGAGGAGAAGGACATGGGGGTGTTGGCTGAGTAGCTCAACATGAGCCAGCAGTGTGCGCTTGTAGCTCAAAAAGCCAATGGGATCCTGGGCTGCATCAAAAGCAGCGTGATCAGCAGGGCCAGGGAGGGGATTCTCCCCCTCTACTCTGCTCTTGTGAGACCCTACCTGCAGTGCTGTGCCCAGTTCTAGAGTCCCCAACATAAGAAGGACATGGAGCTGTTGGAGTGAGTCCAGAGGAGGGGCACAAAGGTGATCAGAGGGCTGGAGCAGCTCTCCTATGTAGACAGAGAGTTGGGCTTATTCAGACTGGAGGAGAGAGAAGCCTTTCTGTACCTGAAGGGGCTACAGGAAAGCTGGAGAGGGACTTTTGACAAGGTCAGGGAGTGATAGGATGATGGGAAATGGTTTCAAACTGAAATAGGGGAGATTTAGATTGGATATTGGGAGGAAATTCTTTGCTGTGAGGGTGGTGAGACACTGGGCCAGGTTGCCCAGAGATGTGGCTGCCCCCTCCATGGAAGTGTTTAAGACCAGGTTCGGTGGGGCTTGGAGCAACCTGGTCTGGTGGGAGGTGTCCCTGCCCATGGCAGGGGGTTGGAACTAGGTGATCTTTAAGGTCCCTTCCAACCGAAACCATTCTGTGATAAAACATAAATATAACTAAACAGTCACATTTATATCTTCTCACTCCTCTGAGTTGAAGTATTGCACCATTACATCTGGTATTAGTAGGTAACCAGACTTTTTCTGGAATGCCTACTGTGATGTGGAACGCACCCAGAATTTTATCTGATTTTCACTTCCCACTTTTAAAAAGCATAAAAGGCTTTTCTCTGAGAATTTTTGTAGAAAGCAGCTGTTTAATTCTACAAGTGCAGGATTCTTTAACTGCATCTCAGTTTATAAATTTGCATCCAATGTTGTTGTTTTATTAATGAACTTTTGACTGTTCTATAAGGGAAAGTGCACAAATTTTCTATATGTTTCACAGACAAAACATGATGATAATGGAATGGCCTCATAAATAATAATTCAGGGATGTTTCTATAGTTCTTCACATAAGTTTTCCCACAGTTATTTTTTTTTAAACACAACCAAACAAAAACCTTCCATCTATCAAGCTGAGGGGAAGTAGCCATTTAACATAGAGCTAACTTTATAATATGCAAATTTGTCTTTCCATGAAACACAGTGTATTGCTGATGTTGCCAGCTCACAAGCCCGTTTCTTCCTTGTCTGTGTTACAGGTGATGCTTCTCTTTTATCTAAATCTGACCTTTTGCATGCCAGTTAAATGAGTTCCTCTACCACAATGAGTAATTTCTAAAATATTTTTAGAATCTCCTTTTTCTTCTTTCCTTTTCCTGCTGTTCCTCTAGCTAGGGCTTTCCAGTCAAACAGTATCCATTTCCTAAAGGAGAAGAAAAACCTTTCAGAAAATAAAGAATCTTACTGGGCAGCATATGGGATTGCCTGTAAAAGCATCAGGGTAATTTCTTATATAGTACAATTACATATAGGAAATGCTTAGCCAATAGTGTACTGGAATGACCGCTCTCTGGTTATCTTGATTTAATATAGAATGTAGATATTTTAAATAATAATTTCATGTTGAATCTGAATGCTTAAATTAAGCCCTGTATTGTAAAAAAAAAATCATAGAAAAAATATATTTGGAGAGAGTGTACACGCTGGGGAGTTTCTTCTCTGTATTTTGGGGCGTTAGGGTTTTTTGGGGTGGTTTTTTTTTTTGTGAAGTGTTAGAAAGTCTCACATACAATCCAGTTACAAATGGATGTTCTATCAATTGAAAATCATGACAGGCTGTTTATACTGAAAGCTTAGTTGTTCAAGTTGATGTTATCTGAATGGTATTAGGAGTGTAATGGGTGTGCAATACAAATGCAGTATTGTATAGCTGAAGGGGTCCTGGTAATGACTTAAAATTTGTATAATTTCACTTTGGAGTGGTATTGGTAATATAAAATTGTTTATGCAGATTGATTTGTGAAACTTCTAAAGCTTTTGTGCATTGAAAGATGCCCAAACCCATTAGTTCATAGTTTTGATCATCTTTTTGGCATTACATGTGGTACTAAGTGAATCCTGAATACTGCTTTTAAAGCAGAAGCTGCTTTAGCTGAAGAACTTTCCACTGAAGAAAACTCGTTTACATGAAGTCTCTACAGTTTGCTGATAATTCAGATGTTCTGAGAGCACAGCTAGTTCCAGGTACATATCCTCTACAAAACATTGTTGTGCATTATCTTTTAACCATTTCCTTAGTGAGACCAGAACCTGGATTGCTGATGCATATTGTGGTTGCACTTAAATACCTGATTTCAGTGTGTTAAACCTTGATCTATTTTTGATAAAAAAGAAACGTAGCATTTTTATCTAGTTTCCATTTAATGATAAGTATATTCATGCAGAGAAAAACATATAATCATGGCTTGATGCAGTGATTTTAAGCCAAGAAAGCAGCAGGATGGCAGTAGTAAATCTGAAATGAAGATGCATGCCTCTTCAGAAACTGGCTTCTGGTTTCTCTCTTCCCTCTTTATACCAAATTGATGTCTTCATTATTCCAGAATTATACAGGTGAAGCAAGGACCAGAACTTTTACCCTTTGTTATTTAAAAATGAACATTGGCTTTTGCTGGGAGTGTCTTTGTTCTGTCACTTCATTTTTGGGGTGTGTGTAGGGCAGTTAAATGAGAAATTCAAGAACAAGTATTTTTAATTAAAATAAATTTTAAGCTGTTAATTATTTTGAAATTCTCTATATTAATAGAGATCTAATGAATGGAAATCAAAGGCCTATATTGCAAATATTGAACAGTGCTTATATATTTTTAACAAAATAAGTATATATATGAATATTTGAAACATGCGTGAAGGTTAAAATTGGAGGATTGCTTGTGTGTTGATAGGTTTTTAAGTTGAAATTCTTAAGATTCAACACTAAAACCCTATAAAAGGGCTAATGAGGAGAAAATGTAATGTATTCTGATGAACAGCCTGTGTAATACAATCAATGGGTGTGATGTTTTTGTTCTGTATTATATTTATTATATGTAAACAATAAAGATTATGAATCTTATTTTCTTAACAGAAATTAGTATTTGGTTGGGGTTAATGCTTAATGTATTTTATACCATCAGTTAAGAAAAAAATGAATGGTCACTAAGGGTGGGCTGCCTTGTGAGAAGAGTGTAGTTGTGAAAAGGTCTTGAATTTACCCACTTAGTTCCCCTCTTCTACCCTTAAAAGTGAGTCTCGGGATGTCTCATTTTAACTGAAGTCAGCTAGGATGACAAAAAGTATAATTTCTTCACAGATTGGTCTGGTAATTTAAGTAGTAAAATACCAATTTTTAATTCATTTTCATGGCTGCAGGCGATTTTTTTAGTAGATGATCTTTAAGGTCCCTTCCAACCCAAAGCGTTCTATGCTTCTATAATACATGAATTATAAAAGGTTTCATCAGCAGGGGGAGCTACTGCAGTGTCCATCTATCTATTGCATTCCTGAACTCCAGTACAAGAAATCATGTAAGTGGTAAAAAAGACAATCAGCTTACCTGTTGATCATCCTTCATTCTTTGAGTTAATCGGGTCTAGATGCTGACCTTCCTTCACCCGGCTGAACTTACAGTGTCTTCAATAATTAAAAAAATCTCTTAGGGATAATAGGCATTTACAAGAGAAAAAAAAAGTATTTTCCTACCATAAACTTTTCTGAGTTTTCTGATTACCTACAGCTGAATCCTGTTTACCGATAGAATCAGTGTTGCTGCACAAGGACATACTTGCTGTGCTGTATGTAAAATACTTAAAACTGTGGTATGATGTTACTGACAAATATAGGTACCAAATAGAGGAATCTTAAGTTTTAGATCAGAGTTTCTTAGAAATATTATAAGCATAGGCATAAAGATATGATGCCCAATATAAATCGCAATGTGGAGAAGCAAGAGCATGCATGAAACAAATGGCAATTTAGGTAAGGACTTGGGATGGTGTAATGCAGGGAGGATTCCTGTCTGAACATTCTTCACCTTCACAAATCCACTGGGAAGAGCCAGGGGTTTACCTGCTACTGCTATGTCCTAGTGTCTAACGTGAAAACTTACACTGGACAAAGATGATATAACCAAAACAGTTATTTCATGGAAGCTGTTCTTACAGTGACTGCACTGTCTTGTGAATGTTGCAGGATCAAGAACTATTAAAATTGAAGAATAATAAGCCTGTGACTTTTTTTAACTATAGACTAAGAAACTTGCTGAACTTTTTTCTACTTTAGAAAGGGTTTATAAAAATCCACTGAAGTTGTCACTTCTGCAACAATTTATTCTTGACACTAAATGGAAAGTATCATATGTGCCTCTTCTTTTGCAAGGTGGAAAGTTCTTTATCTTCCTTGGCAAGGAACTTTGAGAGAAATTTAATGTAGCAAAATGTCTTAGTCAAGGCTGTAGTGCACTTCAGTACTCGTAGTTTTGGGGAGATAGTTTAACTAACATGGAGTTAATCTCATTGTGTTTCCTGACAAGCAGCAGTCATTTGAAGTGAGATGACTTAAAAAATTGCGAAGGCAACCTGGCAGTAAAATGCCTCTTTTTTTTTT
>VZRW01011289.1:705014-826963 GCA_013398125.1 Aegotheles bennettii | reverse complement strand
TTTTTTGGGGGGGGGGAGGGGTCCTAGCCAATGGCTAGAATCCCAGTCATTGTGTGATCCCTCCATTTTAAGTCACAGAGATACATAAAGTGCAGAATAATTTTCCATTTCTGGCAGGCTCTCCTTAAAACATAAACTTAACCTAAAATTTATCACTTTCTTAGGCTGTATGAGTACTTTGTGCTGAGTTGACAACTGGCTGCATAAGTGGCCAGGGCAAGTGGTCACAAACCTCTATGAAGTCGGCTTTTCAGTGGAAGTTTTGATAAAGATGTGTGGAGGCCCATAAGGAAGGCCAGGAGTTGGCAGTGGTTTGCCATCTTTCACTAGCCCTGAGAGCAGGGGAGCTACTGGCTGAATGACTGAGATGAGTTGTTTTGTGGTTGATTTTTTTGCTTTGTGGGGGTTGTGTTTGGGGTTGGTTTGTTTGTTTCTTACCCAAAGCATGAATCAATGTAGTCTTATTCCATTAGGCTTGTAGGATCTAAATTGTATTCTGTGATAACTTGACACCTGGTACCTTTCTGTATCCAACGGGACAAGCTGGTGCAGGCTGGCTAGATTGCTTTCCATTTCTAGGATGTAATTTGTTGACATATTCTCTTACTCTACTCTGTATACTCTTCAGTTTCAGGAGGCACATGTCACACGTGAAACTGCCTCTTGCCAGAAGCTCAATCTGACTTGCTAGTAAGTGAGATTTAAAGCTTCTGAGAAAGATGGTTTAAACCCTATTTTCCAACTTTTTCTTCTTCTATCAATAGTATGTATGTGGGAGATATTTTTCCTGGGTTTTATTTATATCTGCAACCCAAGTATATCCCATTTATATTGATTTAAAAAAAACCAACAACTTGACAAAGCTTAAGGTTTCCAAAGAAACGATGATTTATTACCTCAATGTGAATTCTTCTTCCTTTCCTCCCCTCATTTGCCCCCCTTCTGCTTCTAACCCCTACTGTAAGATTATGGTAAAGAAACCCCAGTTCTAGTTTGTGAGTTTGCAAGCTTTTGGGACTTTTTTTGGTAGTGTCATCTACTGTGTTACAATTTACTACAACTTGAATATGTTCATAACATAAAGATTCATTAATTATCTAAATAGGGTCATCTTTGTGGGAACCTTCCAGTTTTGTGTCATTCGATTGTCAGGCTTCTTTGATTTAACTACTAGAATCATGCTGCTAATGATGATGAACTCACGATTGTGCTGCAAGTGTGCATTTATGCAATGCAAAGGAAGCCCCATAACCATAAAGGAGCATTCCGTCTGTCTACAAGAGTGTTCCCATTTAGAAGGAAGCTCATCTGCCAGAAGATCTATTTTTTTTTTTTTAAGTTCCATTGGAAGGAAAAAAAAGAATAATTAAAAATTCAAGTTATAAGTTTGGACTAGATGATCCTTCGAGGTCCCTTCCAACCCTAGAATTCTGTGATTCTGTGATTCTGTGAAGCAGATGGCTTTTGTGGCTGTGGTGTTGCAGGCAAAAGGGCGCAAGCAGTGCCCCAAGACAGGCTTATGACCATGGGGCGTGCAGTGATCTGAGAGGAATGGGAGGTGGGAGCCTGTTTGGTGCAAGGACCCCTGATAAAGGGAGTTTGGTCACATGTGTACCTTTCCCCAGGTGCTCTTTGCCTTTTTATGTATTTCCTTATTCACAAAAGAGTGTACAGAAGACTCTTTTCACTAATTGAGAGGACATAATTAGTTCCTAGTATTAAATATTTTAAAATAATATAGAATTGTGTCAGTAATATGTCTTTTGTTAAAAACATACTCTGACAAAAGTGCTGACACTGACTTCTACCTCCCCTTTCTGAGGTGCAAAGGGGCAATCAGGACCAGCCTAACTTAGAGAAGAAAAAGAACAAAAGTGATCTACCAGGAGCTGATGCAGAGCCACAGTAAGGGAATGAAGAGCCCTTTGGAGTAGGAGGAGATGCATAATGGATTTCCAGTAAATGAGGTATATCTGAGCTCTTGAAAAAGGAGTCAGACTGAGTTGAAATTATTTCTATCCTTGTCCATTCCTTTTGTACTTGAGGGTAGGGTAAGAGGTGGAGCTCTTGATAAAGCATCAAGACAGAACAATTCTGTTATATTCTCAACTGTTCTGTGAATAGTGGATGAGTAAACTTCAGATTCTCATGGATTAAAATTTTCAAAACACCCGAAGACTTAAACAGTAGAAGTGTTTCATTATTTTGAAAAACACTAATTTGCTTTTAGGGATCTAACTGATATAAAGGTTTGGTGACACACAGAGTCTGTCATGAAATAGTACTAATGTCGTGTTGACTCTCTGCCAAAGTAATTCCTCAAAACACCTAGTTAATGCTTTTAATGATGTGTCTCTGCTTTATGGCTCTGGTCTGCCATTATACCTGCCAATCTACCTCCTCCCTTTGCAGATGATTTCTAGAACTGCCACATTTATGTCTCCCTTTATAAATTCTTCATTTTTCTCTTTTTTTTTCTTCTCTCACAGGTTTTAAAAAAGGCTGTTCAATGCTAAATTGTTTGCAAAATTGGCAACAGAGGCATCCTAGCAGTGTAATGAAGAGACACAAGTACAGAGGAGTTGAGTCCTGGTTTCGCATATTTCTTTTCACATACCAGACTGTTTAAATCTCAAAGTGTATCTTGGCCTTGAAGTGTGTCTTCAAGAAAGCTCTTAACAACGCTTCTTGTTTCACATAACAATATTTGGAAGCTTGTTATTCTACATTTAGAGAACATTATACTTTTTGCTTAGCTTTGTTTTCAGTAGAGGATAATGGTTTCGAGGTAAAGGTTGCTGTGTGTAATCTCAACACAAAGCAGACTCTAAAGAAACTCTACAGTCTTACAGTCAGCTCTATAGTGTTCCTTCTGAATTTGATCTATACCAAGGACTGGATCTTTTATGTGATGCTTTGAATGTTGAGAGTGGACACAGTACTACCTCTTTGCCTTCCTTATCATTACTGATTATCCTTGGAAAGTCCTTTTGGTGGTTTAGGTTTTCCCCTTGCTAAAATTATTGTAGTGATTATAATTTTATTTCTTTGAGGTAAAAACATGATAACAAATTGTTGGCAAGGTTGCTGTGGAGCTTGGGTAGAAAGCTGTAGTTCATACCTCCTTAAGAGTGTCTCAGATCTTAAGGAAGTAAGAACTACAGCTTTCTGCCCAAGCCCCACAGCAACATTGCCATCTTTTCTCCCATATTCCCTTAAATCTCCCTAATTCCTCCTGCCTTGCCTGACCTGTGCTACTTGGGCAGTCAGTTCACTTCCCAAAGTCCTTAATCAGTCCTTACTAGAGATGCCAACACTAATAGATCAGTGCTACTGCCAGTGCTGGGCCAGGACTTTTAATACAGATGCTGTTAGAGAGACACCAATGAAGATTAACTGCTATTTGTTAGATGTTTAAAGGAAGTCTTTTAGCTGTTTAAAAAGATAGGAGGGATTGCTCCAAACAGCTAAAAGACTTATTTCCTCAATGTAACAAATGTCAGTTTATCTCAGTTGCTGCTACTACTGAAGTCATGTCTGTATAAAACGCACCAGTGTAGCAGAGCCATAGTCATGGCGTGGTAGAAAAAGAAGGCACTACATCTGTGATTCACAGAGCTTGAGGAACTGAGCTAGGCTCCCCGTAAAACACATCTGCAGGAGACTGGGCAAAGGAATAAGCCAAGGAGGGGAGAGAGGTAGGGAGAGAGGTCAATAGAGTGGCACAAATGCAAAGTGAAGGCTGTGGAAGTCCTGATTCTGCTTCTTAAGGTAGTTATTAGCAACTCCTAATGCTGGAGGAGATGGACCAGATAGACTCCAAGTCTAAAAGCTCCTTCACACAGGATATCTCTGCAGATTAACTTGATTTTGATGAGGTGATCCCTAGAGATAGCAATATATGGAGAGGACATAACATTTGCATCAAATTCACAGGAACCTAACAGGTCATGTTGCAATATTGAGATGAAGTCAAGGCACTCAGTGGTATGCTGAGCAGCAGTCCTCATCCAAGTGCAGTAAAGCAGAGGCTGATCTTCAAGTTCTGGAGTTAGCCAAGCATTGTGGTACCAGATAGACTGTATTGAACGTGGCATACTTGATTTTAGATTTATCTACATTCAAAGATACATCTCATTCTGGAGAGTCACCTCAGCATCCTCCTCTACACAGCTATACCTTTAATGCTGCAATGTAGAACCTGTAACAACAGATTTATCCCAGTATGAGTCCACCTACTTAGCTGCTTTCATAGCCAGGAGATAACTCGGAGAACATGACAAACCCAGGCCCAATCTAGATGCAGCATTTTCAGTGTTTAATTATTCTGAGGTATTTCTTTTAAAAGCAGTGAAATCATTTTTATGTTCAGTGTCCTCTTAGCCCAGACATACCCTGCAGCATCAAAACACCCAAGAGATGTCTGCATGTTCATTTTTCTGTTCTATAAAAATCTGCATATAGTAAAAAACATTTTGAAAGCATCCTGGTAGCAATAATATCTCATCACTCTCCACCCACAATTTATCGAGACTGAATGTTCACTTCCTCTGAGCCACCTCCTTGCCTCTAAACCTATTCATGTGCCTCTAAAAGTGCTTTTGCTGCACTCTGCAAATCACGAAGCTCTGGTTAGGTAGGAGAAATTCCTCCGCTGGTAAATGGACTGATTATAGTGGTACCCTGGTGTGGTTTTTGTCTGCTTTTTAATCACATGGTAGTCTCACAATCCTACTGCATTTTTCTTCCCCCCATCTTCGTATGCACAAACTTACTCCTTGGAGATAGTCTTGCTTCCAAAAGTTGGGAGTCTGAAATGTGCATCTTTTACAGAAGGGATAATTACTTATATGTATATTGTAGTTCTCTAAAGCTGTATCGTGGAAATTACCCCTCGCCCACATACTCACCTTCCCACTGAACTGAGATTTCTCTGCATTTTATAGGCTTTAAAAATAGGGTGTCCCTCCTCCCCTTCTTCATTTGCTGCTGTATTGGGAGGGTTTTTTACTTTCTTTTGCAGACAAAGTGGACTTTTGGAGAATTCAGGGTAGCTGAAACATCTCAGCAGGTGTGCTGTGAAATTCTGCTTGCTGTGAACACCGACTTACAACTTTGAGCTCAGCGGCATCCCACTGAGTCTCTGTTCAGGTGAACAAAATCCCACATCTTCCATTTTGTCCTACAGACTGGGGCAAAACCGGGACAAAAAGGCATGGCTCCTTTTATTTGAATGGAGCTGTGCTAATTTACACCATTTAAAAAATCTGATTTTAAAGGATACTCTAGAGCTAAGCCCTACAGTGGGTACGTAACTGTCTCTAAACATGGCCCTTATGATACTTATTTTCCATTTAACTTTGTAACTTTTCTGTAGACTTTTTTTGTAGCAAATTAAAATTTATATGACTGGAAGGGGAGGCATACCTGTGGCTCATTGTTACAGTGAGAGACTATGAGCAACAGAGATAAGTCTTTCTCCTTGCTGATTGCATGAGGCAATGTGGATCATGTGAATTAATCCTTTATATTTATCATAGCTTCTTTGTTGCCCACTGCCCCAAAAGTAATACAGCTTTTTAAACTCTATCTTCATATTTCTATCTTAATTACTGCCTCAGTTCTTCTCTGCGCTGTACTTGGAGTGGTGTCTTATAATATTATTTCCAAAAATAGTTTATGAATTATATTCATGTTAATGATAATGATATTATTGCTAATCAGTAATTGAAGTGCATAGTTTCTTGGGTTTAGTAGTTTCATGGCTACATGCTTGTTATAAATATCTGGATGTGGCTTAACAATACATGACAGGAGCAGAAGGGCAGACTGCCCTTTACTAATACTGTTTTATTCTATAAGTACTGGTTCTTACATCACTAGTCTTGATCCTTTTGTAAAGTAAGTAGATACTTGGTACTATTTTAACTTTTCTGTCTGCAGAACATCCTTTTTAAAATCTGTTATGTGCACAGGAATAATTATTTACTCTTAATTAACATGCTAGTTTTATTTGTGGCTATTGATGATCCTTTGCTGGTCATCTGTTCTTTTATTTTAAATCCAGAGTTGATAAAATTTCTTTGCCTGCAGTTGCTTGAGAGAAAGGTACACAACTAATTCAACCCCTTGGCTGTAGTTGATGGCCTATAAATGTCCATCTTGCTCAAAGAGCAGTATAGAATTTTCTGGGCTAGCAGGCTGGTCTGGCATTCAGAGTCTAGCTTTATTCACTCAGTTCAATTATCATTTGTCCCAAGTGAAAGGAAGGTGAAGACACCTTGTAGGGAATTACACTGCAAGAATTAGGAAGTGGATTCACTCTTCAGGTGTTCAGTTATCAGTCAGAGACCACGTTATCAAATACACACTGTATGAGTTGATTTATCTAAATAATAATATTAATATCTTAGTAATAGTAATACCATATTATTAAAATATTTTAAATAATACAATGATTAAACTATTTAGACAATTACAAGATAAATGCAGGAAGCTAAACCTGATAGCTGACACAGTACCTGGTGTCCTTGGCTTTACAGGACATGGCCAGTCAGAAAGGACAAAGATGCATGTGTTGCATTAATGGGTCATCATACTGAAGTGTATCCTTCAAATTCACTGCAGGAAACAGGTCCAGGTGTGCCAGGTGCAATAATGAAATAAGGTGTAATATTGACTGATGTTGAAGGGTTTAAATGCATGGAATTTGCAGTTCTACATGACATAATAGAAATTAAGCAAAAATGCTGTGACAAAGGCAGACCCAAGTGGGTGTATTTTATAGGTATAGGTGTGTTTGTATAGGTGTTCCATACAGCCCTCATGGTTTCCAGCCCACAGGGTTTGTGCCAGTGTTGCAGATTTTTCCACAGGAAAGCTGGAGCAGGACTTTCTACAAGGGCATGTAGCAACAGGACAAGGGGGAACAGTTTCAAACTGAAAGAGGGGAGATTTAGATTGGATATTGGGAGGAAATTCTTGGCTGTGAGGGTGGTGAGACCCTGGCCCAGGGTGCCCAGAGAAGCTGTGGCTGCCCCTCCCTGGCAGTGTCCAAGGCCAGGCTGGATGGGGCTTGGAGCAACCTGGTGTGGTGGGAGGTGTCCCTGCCCATGGCAGGGGGGTGGGACCAGATGATCTTTAAGATCCCTTCCAAGCCAAACCACTCAGTAATTTTATGGGCAAAACAGACTCCATTTGGGGAAAATGAATTTAATTTACTGCTCGGGCACTGGCCGCACCTCTTCCTCCTGCCCACACCTGGGCACTCCCGGGGCTGTTCCTCACGTATCTTTCCTCATTTCTCACTGCCTCTGTGGTGATTTGCTCTTTTTTAAACACATTTCTCCAGGGGTGCTGCCGGCATTGCTGCCGGGCTCAGCTGTGCCCTGGGGGGGGCTGGGTCTGGTTGGAACCGGCTGGGTCTGGTTGGAACCGGCTGGAACCGGCTCTGTCCAGCGCGAGGCAGCCCCGGCCTCTCCTCAGAGCAGAGCCCCCGCAGGCAGGGCCCAGGCATGGTGCAGCAGGTTTCTGAGCTGTGGGCTTGGGTCTGGTCCCATTCCGGAGGATTTTGGTGCCGATGGCTGTGGAGAGGGAGCCCCAGCGGCTGTGCCTCGGCCCCGTGACACCGGCAAGGCCAGGTAAGCTCCAGAGACTCCTGTCACAGCCCCACGCGTGTGGGGACAGGGGGTTGTGCTGCCCTTTGGAGTTCAGAAGCTGTCTAAGTCATAACATTGGTGTCTGGCTCTGTTAGTTTATTCTTTCTCCATGTCTTTCCATGCCCTTGTCCTTCGATGGCCTTGTAGTCACAACAGCAGACCCACGGGCCCTCATGGGCAACGTGTTTTGTTTGTTGCCTCAATGAGATGAAGTGGTTCTCAAGGACCTGCCAAAATACGGCCTTGAAATCATAATCTTACTAACATAAGCTCATATTGGTGCTGTTTCATTTTGATCCACTTACTGTGGTCTCTACAGAGTTGCTTTAACATTGTCCTTATTTCATCTGGACGTTACAGTGTGACCCACATAAATGCCCACAAAATTCATTATACAACTGGCTTTAATGTGGTACCATTCCATACAGCTGACATGCTGTGCTCATAGAATCATAGAATCATTATGGTTGGAAGGGACCTCCAGGGTCATCAAGTCCAACCTTTATCCCATCATATCCCTGACCATTAGACCATGGCCTCAAGTGCCTCATCAACCCGTTTTTTGAACCCCCCCAGGGACGGTGACTCCACCACCTCCCTGGGCAGCCCATTCCAGTGCCTAACCACCCTCCCAGTAAAGAACTTCTTCCTAATATCCAACCTAAACATCCCCTGATGGAACTTGAGGCCATTTCCTCTCGTCCTGTCATTAGCAATTTGGGAGAAGAGACCAACACCAGCCTCACTACAACCGCCCTTTAGGTAGTTGTAGAGGGTTGTAGATCATCAACGTGATCGTGTAAATAAGCCCAGAAAAACACTACAGAAATTACTACTTTGGTTGCTTAGTATGTGTGTGCTCTCATAGGCTGAATTGCATTCCTCCCATGTGCCCTGTGTGCCTTTGGCTTGGTGTGGATTCATTGCACAGGGGGCTTTGCAGGTCCGTGTTTGCTTTGTGGAGTCTGAGAATTCACCCAGCACCTATCATCGTGGGGATGGCAGCACGGCTTTGCTTGGCTTGGTCAGGTATTTGGTGGGCAGCAGGTTGCTGGCAGACTTGCCCTTGGCTGTGTGCTGGAGAGTTTTTAAGGCTCAGGCTGAAAGCTGCGGGTAGACAGATTGCGTCTGTGCCTGAACACAGGGAGTCTGAGTCTGGGTTCAGTCAATAGCACCTCGCTGGGTTAAGTGCCTGCACAGGGATGTAAGAGGAAAGGGTTGCCCTGTTCACTCCCCTGCTTGCAATCCAGCAGAGAGCAGAGACAAATGGGCAACAGATCTCTCTCTATCCTGCACAGTTGCTCCTACTTATGTTCTCTGACTGCCTGGGTAGAGCTCCGTGTCCCACAGCATGCCTTTTTATAACAGCAAACCATGTATTTTGTCTGCTGTGTTCTCTGATTTGAAATTTAATGTACAAATGCACACTGAATTTTAAAATTCAAAACATCTTTCTCAGCCTTCCTTGCAGGACGTTGTGTTGTCTTGCAAGCCAGGCCTGAAGTGACTGAATGTGACAGCATATTCAAATTTTTGATTGAATAAGTAGACTCAAAGTGAAACAAACGTACTGGCTCCAGTGGAAGGAGTCCATGATCCATGGATCATGATCTTCTGAGGAAGAGACCTTGCTTTATTTGTCCAAAAGCAGCATAGTAAAAATTCAGTAAAAAATTTGTGGCGATATAAAGGGGGGGAGCTAAAGGGCCTGAAATATAAAGTATTAAATACAAAATAATTTAGCAGTAATATACATCTTTGTGTAGTCTTTTTTTACCAAGAATGTGTCCATCACTTACAATAGTCTTTCAGATAGTATTAGCAGTAATATAAACTGCTCTTCTGCATAAAAAAGGAAGTGAATTCAAATGGCCAGAGCTGCTGTTCCTCAAAAAATTATCTTTCTTGAAAACTAAATAAATCAAGACATACAGAACAGAAAATAAAAATTTATTGGCTAGAAGTAATTCTTGCTTGCAGCCTCACATCTGAAGAATTACAGAGACAGCAGACAGTCTCAGCCACTCAGAGACTGCAAGTTTGCATGAGAGACAGGCTGCTTTAAATGTTTGCTTCGCAAAGCTTCCCTCCTGGCCCACAGCTGCCAAAGACACAGGCTGAGAAGCCTAAGCCAGATTTTCATTAGAGAAAAGGGTAACAGTAAGAGGAGTCGTTTACAGAAGGAAATGGATATACATCAGGGAGAGGACAGCATCAGGAATTAAAAATCCATTTACCTGGTGGTATGTGGATTAGTCAAGCTGATGGAGATATGTCAGATTATTTCTCCCTTACTTCCATGTCTGGTCAGAACTTGTTCAAGTATGAGGTCGATGAGATCTAGATAGTCATACTAGCTATGAAGTTCTGGAGGATGAGAAGTCAGGAGAAGCAGCAAATTCTTTTATCTTTGTATGGGTGCCTAACAAAAATCTGTAATGGTTACCCCAAGGGGATTGGTAAATAATTAATTACCACCACTTTATTTTTTCAAGAATCTATTTTTAATCTTGACATATCATCTTTGTTCCAGTGATTTTTCCAGTTCATTCACCTTTTGCTTTCTACTCATAATCAGAACACAGTTCTTGGTAATATTAGCAATATTTATTTGGATAAATTTAGACCTAATAATCTTCTTGTACTAAAAATTTGACAACATTCATCATCACTGGTTACTGACCCTTTATGAGCTTTTATCCATGCAAGAGAGGTGGTATTCAGGATCCCTTGAGCCCCAGTTGTGCTAACATACAAAGAATGAAATTACAACCTTACCAAAGCCAGTGGGAAAACACCTTCTTCAAAGGCAGGGATAAAAGATTACTATTTTGGGAAATACTGGGCATCCATAAATGTAAGTGTACATAATATGTCTCTTTTTATACATCACCTTGCGAGCTATGATGCTATCTATTAAAAGAGGCTACAGTACCTATTATGTCCTCATGGGATTTCTCCCTTTCCGGCTCCTGTTATAGTACCTTTTAGTAAGTTTTGGAATCTGGGTAAATTTCTTACTCTTAGAAGTACTTTATACTTACGACTTAGAAGTCCTTTATACTTACGACTTAGAAGTCTTAAATTTCTTACCCTTTGTAATGTATTCTGCTAAAGTACCATATTCAGCTGGCCTCCATAGTATCATCACTCCAAGTAAATGTGTGGGGTAGATGAATTGTCAGGCATCAAATAACAAAAAGAAGCATGCACTTAAACACTGTGGATTTCATACAAATAAATGAGTATGCACTGTTCATTCTCATATAGTGTGGACACAGCTTTCCTGTGTTTCTAAGATTTTTTACAAAAGCTTCATGATGGTCTTAATTATTTAGTACCTATTATGAGCCTCCAAGAGTGGAATGAGAAGTGCATTTCCTGGAAATGAAACATGGACGTGTTCTCCAAGCTATTTTAATGCTAATTCTTGTTCACTTTTTCAGAGCTTGAGCTTTAAACACTGAAACTGTGAAAAGATCAGCCCAAATGGAGAAATGTATTTTGGCCCTAGAGATGAAATTGTGAATTGGCATTTAATTGTGGAAAGTGATTCTGTAGTAGGTCGTTTTAGGTTTTTCAATTGGTGTGAGTCAGTGAGATTTTATGGTAACAAAATTGCACAGTAGGCTTTAATTGTGCATAATTATCGCACTGCATGGTGCAGAGTACTATATTCTAGGCATTCAGCTGCATTCTGTTAAATTTTCTTATTGAACTCTGTGAAGAAGTGTACCTGAAAGTATTTGATATATGCTTGTTTAATCTGCTCGTGCTTTTTTGTCTTAAGAAAATGAAAATAATTATCATAGAATATTTTTATTTTTATTTTTTTCTAGTTTCCAGGTGATAAATTGTGCTGTATGGGCTACCTGTTTCCAATTGGATTATTTTTCTTTCCTGAGTATTTTATGTATGCTGGATCTGACCAATGCATGCAGTTAGAACACAGACTGGTATTCAGGACTAGGAAAACTTTATTTCCTCTATAAAGCAAGTAAAACGCTTTTATCACTGTGGACCTAGTGATTTGTGAAATCCTGCTGTACTTTGTTTTTTCTCCTGCTAAGCTTTCAAGTTGTTAGGAGTGATCAGATTGTTTCTCATCTTTTCACCAGTAATGGAACCCAGGCCAGCACTCTGTTGCTGTCAGGAATTCAGTATTGCAGCTCTCAGTCATCAAAAAGCCTTTATGATGATTCTGGGATGTAACATTTCTGTGGAAAAACAGCTTTGGGCTAGGGACTTGGTTTTTTGGGGGGGGGATGAAAAAATAGTCTGATATTATTGTAATTACTCTACCATAAGATTCTGTAGTTCTCTTTCCCTGCCAGGGATGGGGGTGCTGTATAACAAACAGTAGCTCTAGCAAATATATTTCCTATCTGTATTGATGAACTTGCTTTTGTTATAATGTAGATAACAAAGCTTACAATAGTCCTCTTTCTTGCTAGCGTCTTCCAGCACAGCAACTTCTGTAGCTGGCCTCAAAGAACAAACCCCAGGAAGAATGAATTTTGATTGTACCCCTGCAAAGCCTTTTTTGTTCTTCTTGTTTATACAGTAAAAATGAAGTAGCAGAAAGAAGCTTCATTTTTTAAATCATCCATTCTGTATTATTCCAAGACATTCTGAAGATATTGTTACAGGTGGGGTTAAGCCAGGCAGGGATTTTTTCCCCCTTCCAGCCTATTTACCTACACTTCTACCTGGTGATCTATATAATTCAAAAAGGAGTATGTGAAAATTTCTCTAATGGCTTTTACAGTTCTTTCCATAAGGATGTGTGAATTCAGGAGCAACACAGGATTGTTGGTATCCCACCCTACTCTGAGTTGTTAAATTTACCAGGGACATGAGCAGTGTCTCCAGCTTTTGCCATTTCTGCTTCACTATTTATATCACTGGGAAGTAACTGTACAAAGTCCTGTCTGACACCTGCCTTCCTACTGTGCTCTCAGCCAAGAGTGCAAAGAGACACCTCTGTGGGAGCGTGAGGGGTAACTGTTGGTAGGAACTGTGAAAGGAAACATTTAAACACATTTTAAGGCCGTTCTTTATAGACGCTAGCTGTTAACTGGGGTCTCATCCTCAGTTAAGTAAGGTCATTTTACAATATGGCAGATTTAAATGTTTATTTACTTCAAAAGCCATTGCACTTTGAAGATAATCCAGTCTTTGATGTGCCATAGAGCTGCATCAACTGTGATACTTCAGTCTGGTTTTCTGTTGTCCTTTTTTTTTAAAAAAAAAAAGTTGGTTTTGTTTGTTTTGTTTTTTTCTTTTTCCTCGCTTTAGTTTTTAAGGGACAGGAGGAGGAATGAGCAACAACAGAAAGGAAGAAATTCTTACTGATCATCTTACTGCCCTAGAAGACAATTTGGATGTAGTCCCAGATTATACATCTGCCCCTCTAATGTACATCTGAAATAATATTAATACCAAATCACCAAATCAGACATCTGTGTGCTAGATGTGTTCAGCTGCTTGCGAGTGCGCTGCTGCTGCTGCTGCATCTGCAGAGAACAGCCTGAGCCACCTCCTGTGCTTAGCAAGGAGTGGCAAGAGGAAAGCTTCACGCCTGGGCTCACCAGAAAGGTCTGTTTGGCATTTCACTCTTCAGTTTTCATCCTCCTTGTTTAACACCCTTAATGTTCTCTAGGTCACATCCAGAGTCAGGTTATGCTTCAGAATTACAAAAGCAATTAAAATAAAGTATTTTTTTCTCAACATATTGTTACGTGGAGAGATGCCAGCATTGAGGTCTGATAGATCGCTGATGGGAGGTCGGGGCAGTTTTTCCATGCAGGGTTGACACCTGAAATGGAGGAAATAGCGATGGCCTGGCTGCAGCAGTTACTCAGGCATATTCCTCAAATGTTCTTAGCCAGTTCAGTTCAAGTACTTAAATTTGCTTCAACACTTGCAGCCTTTCAAAGAGAGCTGAAGCTTTTTTGCAGCTCACGTGAAGTTACAGGCTGGGGTAGGATACTGAAAAGGTTTATTTATTCATATAAATGTATTTATATTTTTGTATTTTGGTAATACTTCTAACTATAAATCAGTCCTAGAGTGGAAAGACCCACTTACATTTGACATCTTTTGTGAGATAGCTTCATTTACAAAGTGTAGAAAGAAGACTGATATTCAATAGGTCCCTCCTTTCAGGTTCCTTTTCCAAAGAATTCATTTATAGGTTGCCAGGTAACCAGAAGTCTTTGACTTTTAAATAATACTTCATACAGGTACAAAAAGTGAGATTTTTCTAGAGCTGAAATGGCAAGAACTATCTGAAATGAACAGCAGTCTTAGCAAATGCTTACTGAGCTGACCACTGATATGCACGCACACAAATGTGAAAAGCAATTTGCTAAACTCTTCAGTGGCTCTATGGATCAAATTTTCAAGTACAGACAGTGTGTGTTTTTCTAGCTGATTATTAAATTGAATCTGCATATTCTTACTTGAAATCGTGTTGCTGTTCAATAGGCAAATCATATTCTTCATCTCCTTCCATAAAACCAGCTGTGTGCTGCTCCCAGTCTGCTTTTGCTTCTCCACCGACTTGGCTCAGGTGAAGTTAGAGGCTGTGGCTCAGTTACCATTTAGGTAGCTACCTTATTCTAAGGATCTCATCCAATATAAATCAAAGTTAAACATATGCTTATTACTGCCTTATGCTAACTAGCATCAGTGAGAAGGTGCAGTAGATTTTAGTTGAAATCCCGTGTAACTGAAGTCCCCCAGTCCTGACTGTGAGCAGGGGCAGGAGAGGCCTTCCCAGGAGAGGTCCTGGGAAACAGGACCTTTATGGATCTCAAAAGCTGATTTGGCCAAAGACAGAATCAAATTTCACAGCAGTTAAAGTTGTGACAGCATGGAGCTAGCCTGATCAGCTAGAAGCTTGAAGATTCCTCCTGCCCTAGCTGGCTTTGCAGTGAATCTTGCACAAAAGAAGCTTTTGGTCTGCATGGTGAGTCCAAGGAGTCCATCTTGCCACGGTGAGCCCAAGGAGCAGTTTGCTTGCCTCAGAGTAATTCTTGCCTCTCTCTGATGCTTAGCAACAGGGCAGGAGCTGCCCTGAGACCAGTATCTTGTTTCATACAGTTCTCTGAGAGCCCCAGTGGGGCAATAAATTTCAGTTCTTACTTGAGCAGCTCTGAGTTTAAGCTGTCCATGCAATAACATCTTTCCTTTCCCTTTAAAGTCTGGGTATTGAAAGTTTTCTTTTTTATGGTATTTTTACTGTGGAGATACTTCTGAGGTCATTGTGAAATATCTTACTCAAACATTCCAGCCAAATCAATTCTATTTCCAGAGCTTCGTCATGGCAGCAATGTATTAGAACAACTTAATAAAATGTTTATATCAATGTCTGAACTTCACAGTAATCTGAGAGTGTGCAATGACATCTGTAGGATAAGTTATACAGCTCAGCACTGAAACATGACCATGGTAGAAAGTATATTGTTTGGAAATCTACTGTCGGACGTGATATCCAGCTTTGCAATTTTTGCCTCAGAATTTACACTGACAACTTCTTTATCATAAATTGAGAGACACTTATATGCCATGCTTTGGGCATTCCAGTCCGATCTGAGTACTTCAGGATTCAAACTGGTGCAGAAAACACAGCTTGTGTCCTCTTAAACAGCCAGACTTTTCCTAGCAGTGTGCATATGTGAGCTATTCAGATAAGGTAAAACTGATAACACATTCATTATGTGTTTTGCTATGACTGTCCTTCTGATGGAATGCTCTGAAATTATAGCATAAATACTGCGGGTTTATTTCAACAGAACTCAAAATCTTAATCCTTTATTGCTGCAAAGGCAAACAACTGTCCTTATAAGCAGCCTGAAACAGAGCACAGAGAAGAATCCTTCCCACAGAGTCACTGCAGTCCTTGGGTAATAGGTAACCCATTTGCACCTCAGTATATGTTTATTTAAATACGTCAAACTAAGAAGTAGTTTAGTAACATAAAGTAGAAATTTGGCACCCATGGGCTGCATTTCTCTGTTTGCATTCCTACCAAAACCCAGTAAAAACCTCTCACACCTCTCAAAGTACCAAAAAGCGTACACCACAGCTAACAGACCAATTTGCTAAAATTGCAAATGGAAGTGATTCATCTCCTCCAGATACTGGCTTCCTACTACTTGTCCAGGAATAGTAAGGAATTGAGGAGCTGGAGAAGCTCGTTTCAACAGCTTTTTTTCATTCACAATTCTGTTGGGGTTGCACCCAAACCTGTCAAAGAATTATTGCAGTTGATTGCAGTAGGACTGTGGTATCCTTTACTATGCAGAGAAAATGAGAGCTCAGAAATGAAATACAGCCATGTGATGCAGTGGAATATTCCAGTCAGATCACAGTCAAATCCTTCAGACTCTACTCAAGTGTTAGGCTGTTTCCAGGTGAAGACAGCAAAATTGTTCATAATAACACAGAAACGTTCGATGAAATTTCTTGGTTGATCTCACAGAAGGATGACTAAAACAAGTTTAGGTTGGCAAACTTGGATGTCTTGTCCTCCACAAAACTGAGAAGAGGGTTTTTAAAAGGGTATCTTTGGCCTTTTGATGTGTTTTTTAAAATCATGAAATGTGGAGTAAAATAGTTGATGTAATAATGTACTCCAAAGCCTTAAAAAAGCCTGACATGAGTAAGAAACTATACTCATAGCCTTATGTCAGTCCTGGGCAAAATAATGGAAAAGTTAATAAGGGATTTAAATTATAGAGATTCAAAGGACAGAAATATAATAAAAGCTAATCAGTGCAGTTTTTCTGAAAAATATAGCTTATGCAGCAAACCTGATTCTGAATGAGATTATGAATGTGTTGATAATGGTGGTTGTGTAGGTTTTTATAATATTTGCCTTCTATTCTGATGAAAAATTTTGCGTTCTATAGCATCAGTGAAATGTGCATTACAAATGAGCTAATGGATAGATCTCAACAATGAGATATCATTGGCAATTATTACAGAACTCTCAAAGTGCTCTAGGGAGGTTGGTTCGGAGAACCTTAAAGAGAATGTGGCAGATAGATGGAGCAGCTAGGGCTCATCAGGGGTTGGAGCCAGGCAGCCCTTCTGGGAATCGGAAAAACTTTCCAACATCTGACACTATTGGACATTTTCATCAATGATCCAGCGGCAGGGACATGAATTAAAGCCTGGGGCAGCGTTGCAGGATGAGCGTAGGGTATCTCAGTTTGCTGTATAGGTTATGTGATAATCTGAGCCCACTCACAAAATACAACCAATGCAAAAGGACAAGCTATAAAGTGCACATCTGCAGAAGAGAGCATTCCCTGGAAAAAAGCAGCTTCAGATGTTTTAGGAGGTCAAGTGAAATTCAATGCAACTTGTCAATGTGAAGCTGTAGCAGAAAGGAGGAGGAGGAAGATAGAAGCACAAGTTGAGGAGCAGCTGATAGGACAACGAAGGTATCTCCCAAGTGTACCATCCTGATGCAACTAAATGCAATAATGCCTTTTGATGTGGAACCCTGACTTAAAAGATATAAAAAGCTGGATACCATGTAGAAAACAAACAAATAGGACTAGAGGGCCAGAGGTAGCACCTTGGTATAAAAGTAAGAAATATTCAGAAAGACCACACATACGTGACAATATATAGATGGCTGGAATAGACTGTAAGTGCTTTTTCAAGGGCTGTTTAACTTAAATTAGAGTCACAACAAGAACTAGTGTCTGGGGGCAAGTATCAAGCAAGTACAAATGAGAAACTACTCACAGTTTTAAGGAACTACAAAAAAGAAACGCTGGTGTCTTCATCTCTTGAAGTCTTCAGGTTAAGAAGGGTATAGCTGTTTTAGCCAACCAGAAGCTGATGTACTCACTGCAGGGCGACCTGGTGATTGTCAAGGGAGACAGCTAATCTGTGCACTTCTGATCTTAAATATAATGAACCTATGAATGAAAAAGCAGAGCTTTCGTTGAAGACAGTTAAATTTTGCTTAGAGAAGTACTGCAGCATAATTTCAGGTTTTTGAAAATGGAACAAAGTTCCTGTTTCTGAATACAAATCCTGCCTTACAGTCTTGCTGTTTGCACACATCACAAAATTCCTGAGCTATTTAATCCTCATTAGTGAGGCACTATTAATCCACAACACTGAAGGACAGGAGGTTTAATTTAGAGAAATCCTTATGGGAAGGATCTCATAGGAGATAAAAAGGAATTACAGTGTTTCCATAGACTAGTAGGACAAATAATGGTGTCTAATGCAGTTAGTTTTTGATGTTGCAAATTTAAAATTTTGCAGAAATCTTTTGGTTTCCAATGGATGCTATAGGGTTAGGGAGTAATTTTAATTTTTAACCTGTGTTATATCTACCCTTGGTCTATGGGGCTCTCATCTTTTGTGTTTCATACAGCTCTCCAGTACTGTAACGTGTTAGAGAATCACTGAACTGTTCAGCTCACTATCTTGGGATTATTTTCTTTTACACTCACTAGCAGTTTAACCTGTCAAAAACAATTATTAAGCAATTTGTAACATAGTAGAGACATAAATGGTCTTAAAAAGCTTATGACTGAAAAAAGAGCAATGGCATGATAGAGCTCCCATATCTGTAGAAATCCATAATAACTTGTTTCCTAAAGGTTAGAATACTTGAAAAGAATTTGGGAAGTTAGAATATTTGGAAATTATCCACCTGGATTTTTTATAATCTCTCTACTGAGATAAACATTGCCATCTTGTGCAACAGCCACCTCTTCGCTGTGGAGCAGATGCAGCCTTCCTCAGACAGAAGGCCTTGCAAAGACGGGAGTGCCTTCAGCTGTGCGAACTGGTATCAAATGGAGTTGTCACTCCTGGTCAGCTTATGGCCATATTAGACAGGAGTGCTCTTAACAGAAACCCTCAGGTTTGCACTGAGCCAGATCCACTGTGAAAAATAATACAGCCACGTCCGTATGGCATTCCAGAGGCAGGGCTTTTCCCCCTCACCTCCACTCAGCATTTAAAAACAGAGCTGATCCCTCCACCTACCCCACAACACATCCCAGGAGGAAGAGGGAAGAGCTTTGTGGCCACCTGCTTAGGGAGAGAGAGAAATCCCTCTGTGCATAGGAGACACTTTCTACATTTCTGGTAGGCATTGTGGAGAGAAGCATTTCTCAGGGACACATCCCAAGTCCCCTGGGAAGGACAAGCCTCCCCTCAGTCTGAGAAGCTGAATCTGTCACTTCTCACAGCTTAAAAAATAAGAGACACAATGCCTTGGAAACAGCAGTCTCCGTGAGCGATGCTGCAATCAAAGTGGAAATGAAACAATGGTGCTTTACACAGCACAGTCAGACAGGGTACAGGTGTGATACTATATTCCAAAACGTTTCAGTGTGGGAGGCAAATTATCTCAGTCAATAACAGCAAAGCGAGCAAATAAAAGAGCTTGTATTTTCACTTAACAAAAGGAAATGGCTGTTTTGACCACATTTAGTGCTTCCTCAGCTCCTTCTCGCTGGAGTCATTCCATAGTGATGTTAAAGACATAAAGTACTTACATTTAATACTGACATTTGTTTTTACTGCAGCACTATGTAACTGCCAGAGCAGCAACCTCCAGTTTGGGGCTTCCTACAACCCCTGCAGTCAGGCTTGGCCTCACTGTTGGTATCATGAGGCTCTGCCATTCCATGTCACAAATACGTGGCAGAGCCTAAAACAGAAGAGAAACCTCAGCACGCAGGAGCCTCTTACTGCAAGTCTGTTGAGCCTGGTCTAAAAATGAAGATAACAATTACTCTCTGGCATCCACCAAGCCTCAAGCCTGCCTCTCAATTTGCAAACTTCCTATTTCTTTTCCTTTACCCAACTGTGTGTACATACACCTGACCTAGGAGAGGAGGATGTCCATGAAACTGCGCTATCCTACCCACTTCATGTTTTCTGTGTGAAAAAGCGATCTTTGACTGTCTCTCCAAGCACAGTCTTGGGTACAAATCCTCTACCAAGGATTTCTTTTGGAGGTGGGTGCTGAAAATTGGAGCGCGGTTTAAGTCCTGCAAAGCCTCCAGAGCTGCAGTGCAGCCGCAGGGTCCCTGAGTCAGCCATTCACTGGGAGACTTCTGTTACACAGAATTTGCAACACATTTTTAAACTTACATGTACACAAAACCCAAGACCAACCCTAAAGCTTGCAACCGCCTACACGTAAAACATTTCCTAGGAGACCCTCCTGACTTAGCATCCTTTCAGGATTTTGATTGATGGTTTGCAGTTCCAGGTTTCTTTCTTCCAAGATAGTCTTTTCTTCCTGTAAGTAGTGCAAAAGTCCGAGCTAAAACTTTGTATTTTTAAGAATTCCAGCTCCTTCTTTCCAGGTAGTATCTGGAGATAATATCTGGAAAGACTATCTTTCTAGCATAGTGTCTCCAGATAACTTCTCCTCCTTATCAAATGTTTATTTAGGAGCAAACCAGGCCAAGTCCATCCTGGAAGAATGATTTATTTTAGTGTAGAGCCAAGTCTTTTATCTATTTGAATAGATGTCCTGTAAAACGAATTACTTTTGAGCAGTCTGTATTGCTAGCTCTTTTCTCTGTGCAATGATTCTTCTTGATAGCTCTTCAGTCAGAGAGAAGTTAAGACCGGAAGCTACAATAGCAAAGAAAAGTCACCCAGCAGTTGGGCAATCAAACTAACATTCACAAAACATGTGGGATATATCAGCTGATATATACACAAAGATTGGGTTTGTCTCACTCGGCTTTACATGCTGTTTCTACAGTGCAGATATTACAGCTGTTATTTGTGCTAGGAGCCCTTTTTGTCAACAAAGAGAAATCAGTACTCCTGGGGCCGCTGGCGTATTTTACACATCTTCTTCAGAATGGCATCAATCAGGCCTTGGTTCCATTGAGGAAGATCTTCATTGACATCAGGCAATGCTGGGGTGACAGTGTCATATGTCAGAGTGGGCCTTGTGGCAGCAGGTTGGCACTTACAGCTGTTTAAAGCACATATTTTCTTAGTAGGAATATTATGCTGCGGAACAAAGATAAAAACTATTGTGAAGAGGGGAGGGAATGTGGGGGAGAGAATTAGAGATTCGGAGAGCAAAGAGAAAAAAGTGATAACTAAAATATTTTCACATGAACTTTATATAATTCATGCTTCAAAAATTATATAATAGCAGCTGGGTTGCTCCAGACAAAGGAGTTTCTGTATTTTTCCAAAACAGAAGAGCTCTACTTACCTGGTATGGGAACTCATAACTATTTACTGATCGTATGTATATATATGCATATATAGGCAGTCCTGTTTTGTACTTTCACAACCACTTGGACAGAATATAGTACCACATAAACAGGTGAAAACACCATTAAAAATATTTTGGGATCCCTATTCCCTATTTATTTCTCAAGCTGGCAGGCCTGGAGCGAGGCTGCCGTCTAAATCATTTAAGCATAGATTGTCCTCCAAAGCTTTCTCAAATTTCCCTGCCTCCTGTGCACCAGGGTGAAGGACCAGCCCAGCATGCAGCAGCACAGAACACCTGCCCCAAGAAGCCTTGGTGATAGACACCAGCATGAATGAGAACGACTCGGGTAGGTACTTGGAGTCTGGTGGTTCAGGTGGGCAGTGACTGAAGGTTCAGTGCTTCCCAGAGCCTGTGCATATCCCGGAGCCAAAATGCCTGAAATTCACCTACTGTTTTCCCTGAGAACACGAACTGAAGCCTGGCATTCTGGCCAGATTTCAGCTCTGAATAATTTTACATGTTTTGCTTAGAAACCCAGCTGTAGCATCCCCTATACCCACAAATTGCTACATAATGCTCATTGCCTTCCTTCACCCAGTGGTAGCTGTACCATTGCAACAACAGGTGAAACACTCTGCCTTTCTTACAAGCTATTTAAAATTGAATTGTTGAAGTTCCTGCAAGGGAAGGAACTATAATGATAAATACAAGTTCCTTAAAGTGAGAAATTGGATATTTTGAGCCTTGGCATCATGTATTGCAAATGAGAAAGAAGACAGTGATGGAAGTGTCCTTGCTGTGGTGACATGCTCCTAGGACACTCAGAAGCAGGTCAAAAAGCTGTCCTTAGCTTGCTTCAGGCTAAACCCCATCAGCTGAGTTTTGGAGAGGTAAAATGATTCTGTAATAGCTCATCTGGGCGTATGAGTGCAAGTCCTGATGGTGATGAGGTGGCAAGCACAAAGAGGAAGCAAGGAAATATTTTTTTGCTTCTCCTTGCAATAGTAAAGCTTAATGTTGCTATAAAGAGATTTTTTCAGGAGACCAAGAGTGAACCATAAGCAGTTTTTAGAAGATTCCCAGTTGGTTTGTTAGCAAAAAAAAGAAAAGTGTGTACTCTGAACTGCAGTCTTTTGGTACCTGCACGTGACAGCCATTTTCATAACTATTGACCTTGTGGATTTGTAACATATGACAATTATATAATAAATATATAATATTGTGGAGAATTCAGGTTGTGAGAAGATGCACAGGATAGAATTTCATTCTATCTTGTAACTTTAAGCAACTAGCTACATTCAGAGAAAGAAATCTGAAGTTTTTCTAGAGCAACAGCATAACAACATCCGAAAGTGTGAACCTGTGTTAAAAGATGAGTTGGAAAAGTACACTGCATAGAAGAGTTTTACTTGACAGCTTAAAAAGATGGCATAAGGATCTGAGTATGCTCTGAAAGAGGAGCTTTGAATTGTATTTTGAAGCCATTAACATCTATTTGGACAAGGCAGTTCAGAAGTTACATAGAGAAAAATGAGATTTGATTCAGTGTACTGGGGATTGTGTCCCAAGGCTCACGGTGGTGATTTTGTGAACCAGATGCTGTGCTTTGGTGCCACTTTGCTTCAGACAAAGGGGAGTCGAAACGGATATTTCAGGAAATGCGTTCAATACAGTCGATTCATGATTATTGAGACCTGGGCTTAGTGTATGTGTTCATTCTGTTTTTAAGTTACAGCTCCTTTGTCAAGCCTAGGATACAAACAAACTCATTTCCTTTGGTGCCTCACTCCCAAAAGATGCAAAAAGGACCATGTTGTTTCTTTACTTGCTTTTCCTAGCCCATCTAATCAGCTTCTCTTAATTTGGGGTCACAGCTGCCTGCTTTTTTTTTTTTTTTTTTTCCTCCTAACAGCTACTGTGGTGTCAAGGGACACAGAGAGGTGCATCTCTTTTCTCACTCCAAGAGTGGAAAATTAACCCTCTCGCTTTCTTGCCAGGCCAAGCCGTCTCCCACCTAATCAGAGCAAGCCACAGACCTCCTGGTGCATTTGATTTACTTCAGACAATGCTGTAATTGAGGGAAAGCTTTGAACAGCTTTAATGTCTTTAATTTACCAAGGTGATCAGAAAGCAGGTGGTATACTGTTCAACAATTCCAGATATGGAACAATAATTATGTGTGTTGGCACTATAAATGTGTTTCGATTATTATGAGTTAACAGCAGTTAAGAACACTAGAGCAACTAGTGAAGACCTGTGTAAATGCATTTCTTGCTCTGTAGGCTGTCTGTGCAGGTCATCTGAGGAAGTCAGCTGCAGTCCAGTGTAGCGGGGAGGAGGCTCAGGTGTTGCACATTTTTTCTGTATCTTGGATAAACCATTTAGTGTCACTGCCCAAACTTCTCCTGTTGCTTGCCCATTCGTAAAATGTACTGGAAGTAGTGAAGTGCTTTGATCTATTTATTTAGACAGAATGATTTGGAGAGGAGATCACTTTTTACTGTGTATCATGGAAGCACTTTTGAATCTTCCTTCTCTATCCCCCAGATAAGCAAACACTCACAATATGATATTCCAAGAGGATGGCATTACAGCAGGTAACACTGCACATTGTTAAATAAAAGATGGCAGCTTTCCATATGTCACCTTTCTAGAGGTAATCTAATTAAATTTGAATTCATTACGGATATGCGGGTTACACAGCACATCCATTGCCCAGATTGCATAGCCCAGTCTCTCATGTTGCCAGAAGAAAAGGAGCCAAGCGATTAACAGCACGGTGATTGTTAAGTCTGTGCTGCCCAAACCCAAACTCTTAGGGAAATTAAGAAGAAATACATTCCACAAATGACTTGTAGTCATTTATATTATTAACTACCATCATAATCTTCCAAAGAAGAAAAATATAATTCAAGAATAACCTGCCAGAAGAATATAAAGGGATCTTAATGGTAAAGAAGAGGATTGTTAGATTTTAAGAAACAGAAAGAAACCTGAAGTTATGTGAATGCAATCTTTAATTATTTAAATTTTTAATGAAAGATAGTTTTCAAAGCCAACACGAGCTGCCTCACGCAAATTGATTTCTTAAAACATTTAAAATCATTTGGAAGCTTTACTTTTGTCTGTGTTGTTTCTTCCTTTTATTCCCACAGCACTTTCCCCTCTGCCTGTGCAGATCAGAGTAGCTGCCTTCTGCAGAACAGCAATCTCATTTTGTTTACCTTGGGTTTCAAAGAGAATTGAACAAGCCCAGGATTCGCTTTCTCTAAACAAATACTGGCAAGACAAAGGTATCACAGCTATTCTAGGGACAAGAGGTTTGTTGAGATGGAGAATGGTAAAGACTGGCAAGAGAAAAAGTCAATGTGTTTTTATCTAAAAAAAAAAGTTAATCCTTCTCACAGCCTCATTTTCTTCGCTTTTGAGATAGCTCTCCTTTTCCATTTAAGTTTTAGAGTTTTTCAGCTAAAGGAAGCAAGAAACCAAGGTATTTTCTTTGTTCCTGTCAAGTAGCTTGAGCAGTTTGAGAACAGAAACCAGTCAGAGCAGAGTGATTAGCGTAGCCAATTAGGTTGGATTTGCATATTCACAACACGGCTATCAAGAAATAACTCTGCAGCGATAACACAAGTGTGGCAGTGCCTGTCTGCCAATCAGAGCACCCTGGCTCCCCTGTTCTATGGTAATTGAGAAATAACCATAGAGTGATTCTGCAGATTTGGCACCGTGAGCCAATCCTTGTGCTGGCACTGTGCAGCTGGGGGAGAAGGTGTGCTTGTAAGGCAGCGGCGATAGGATACCCCTGCACACTGGGAAAAAATAATCTGCAATCCCTTTACCTAAAATGCAACAGCATCTGTCAGATGAGTTTGTTCTTCCAAGATTCATTCCAACTACACCTTGTGCTAACTGCCACTTTCAGGGGCCCAATCTCATCAGGAGTTTGGGGGACTCAGCTTCCAATGAGGTGGCAGTTGGTGCCTTGGAGGCCTTCCTGCCCTTCAGCTCAGCCACTGGTCTATGGGCATGGCAGGGTCCTAGAGGGTGCACTACACAAGGTGTAGAAGATGAGCTTTGTGCAATGGCCTAAAGGATGGACAATAAAGCTGTGCTTTCTTCTGCCCCAAAAGGCCTTTCACTGGGATGTCCACCAGTACCAGGCAAGAAAGCAAACAGCCCTTTAGGAAACCTTGTAGACTCTGTTGGATAACAAACTGGGGAGGATGACCACAGCAGCTTTATTATATCTGAAAGTGAAAAGTCACCTTATATACTACAGTGACAGCAATCTGTGCTCCACCTCAAGATTTCTCTGGCTCCCACCACGTGTCATCTCTCACCAGCAGATGCATTGCTGCAAGCTTTCAGGTGAGCATAACTGTGGCCGAGCGAGTGGTGCACAGAGCCAGCTGACACCCTGTGCCATGGAATCTGCATCTTCAGGATGCTCTGTTTTCTTACCAACAGGCTGACAAGTGACTGGCTGCAGTGTGCAGCATCCATGTGTGCTGATTTTAGACATGCAGTGATCTCTATCCTTAATGCTCTTGACTCCTCTTGGGTGCTGGGGGCAGAAGTCATGGGGTGCAGTTGCAACAAATTGGGTGAGGAGGGACTCCATGGAGCGACCTCCCAGGTACAACTACACAACACCACATTCGCTTTCAAAACTGCTAAGGGAAAGGCAACAACACAAAAATTAACTTGTGGTACTCCCTGCTCCAAGATACCGAGGAGATCTAAAAAAAATCCCTAAAATTAGACCATTACACAAATTGTGAGTTTATAAACTGGTATCATATCCACCAGGGTAAAGACTACAAGCTCTCCACCTCCATGCCACAGCGAGGCATTAAGCACATTTAGTTGAGGAGAAATGTCTCCCTCCAGGAAGATACATTTTTTTTTAATCATCCATGATAGGGATTTTATACCTACCTCTGGAATGCTCACTGCTGATTTATCTAGTCCAGTAACCTAAGTAAGAATTTTTTAATGGTCTCAGTCTGTGAGTATCCACAACTGTCTCTTTCCTTCCTATCCCCTCTGTGGCACCAGCTCTTTATCAGAAAGTTAATAAACTTTGTGTATGTTCTAAAGATAATATTGAAAACTGCAAAATTGTGTTCTGCATTTTATAATTGGTGTGGAAAAAAGGGGGAGATCTAATCCTATTGGGCCTTCTCTATCTTTTGCTCTCCCTCTCCCTTTTTCCCTTTTGATGGTAAGCAGCAAATTTTAATTAGCTTCATTTCCACAATTCAGTCATGCATATGTAATCTTTGTTCACACTTTTATAAAGTAAAATTAAGTGAAAGAAATTGGGTAATAATAGAAAGCTTGTCTGAGCAGAACAAATGTGAATTATCAAACATAAGGAAAGATGACTGGGACTACAGGGCTTGAAGTTGTGCAAGGTTTGAGGTGATTTTTCTGAAACAGGAATGCATAAATAATGCATAGAAACAGGTGCTGATTATCCTGTTTGGGGCATCTTTTGTTCATTATATACTTGGGCTGCTGAGGTACAGTGATAACCACTGAATGTGAAGAGACTGCTTAATAACAGCTTTCTAATGTTTCTCTTTTATCAGGAGCTGAAAGTGTCACATGAGCTGGTCTAGTTAATAAAAATCACTTTGTGAACCCACTGTTCTTAGACTTGGTATTGGAGCAGATCACTGTACTGGGCCTCTCTCCTGATTATAGCTGCAAAAGCTGTTCTGCTGTTTTGCATTGTAATTTAAAGGTTTCCTAATTCACACACACACCCTCTAATTAAATGTTTCCAGGGGTTACCTTGGGAGCCTTCAGTGCTATGGTTTGAAACTAAAACTAAAGAGTGCATTAAATTCATTCCCCCTGGGGTGAGACACAGGAAGGGGGAAAGCACATTTTCATCCCCTGCTACTCTAGATTATTTGAAAGCTTGAGCATGATCAGGATTGCAACTTCATTATTTTTGTTATCTTGTTATTTTGATTCATTATTTTTGTTATCTAACTTGAGAGGATGAAAATTTAAAAGGAGGCAATTGATGTGTCCTAAATCTAGAGTTCAGTTTATTCTACAACTTCTGAGAAGACTCTTTACAGTCTAAACAGTTATTTTAAGAAGCCACCAGTTCAGCAGCAGCAGCTACAAACCAGAACCTCCTGTTGATGTAAATCAGGCTGCGGCTGCACAAGCTGTGCAACAAACACCGCTGCGGCAGATGCTGAGGTCTTCATTAAAGGAAATGGAAAGTAACGAGGCACGGTGGCACTGGCGTGTGTCGAAGTAAAGTCTGAAGCCCAGTTAATGTTACACTCATGAGCAGATACTTCCTGTGCAGCGCCTGTTCACACGTTCAGCCAGGCCCCAGGTACCCAAAGGCTTTATAAGGAACACCCTCCTTGTCCCTGCGCAGGAGCTGCTATTACAGGAAGTGAATTTCAGACTTGGGTGTTCTTTTTTTTTCTAAACCTGCTTTGCTGCCAGTGATTAGGGATAGCCCAGATTTAGGTTAATGGTTAACAGAGCAGTTTCAACCACGCAGAAACTCTAACTTCCTCCTGCTGGGGCTGGGACCAGAAGCTGCCTTTGCTTGCAGACGGAGAGGCAAGTGTTGAAAGGAGAACAGCAAAGGGCTGGAGAACTGCAGCTTCACTCAGGAAAGAGGAGGAAAATCCAAAAGGAGCAAGAGCTCTCTTCTGTAAAGATAGGTAAGAGCTGAAACAATTTCCTGGTCGGTTTATTGACTCAGTGGCTGCAGCTGACAAAATCCACAGGTGTGGCCAGTTGAGACATGCTCGTTGTACCTGACTGCTTGGACCTGTGGATCTCGGTCAGAGGGGAAAGCGAGAAAGGATCCATTTGCTGTGAATTTGAATGTTAGAGCTCCCCAGGGGCTGCTCATGGCAGGACAGACATCCTCGTCAGACTGTTCTCATCTCATTGACCACAGCCACATCCCTGAATTTGAGGTGTCTCCTTGGATCAAGATCACTTTGGCCTCTGTGTATGTCTGCATCTTTGTTGCAGGCATCTTGGGCAACAGCATCACTATCAAGGCCACCAGGATCTTGCAGAAGAAGGGCTACCTGCAGAAGGAAGTCACAGACCACATGGTGAGTTTAGCCTGCTCTGACCTGCTGGTCATCCTGCTGGGCATGCCCGTGGAGTTCTTCAGTGCCATTTGGAGCCCCTTTTCCACCCCCAATGGCAACGTGGCTTGCAAGCTCTACTACTTCCTCTTCGAAGCCTGTAGTTATGCCACTGTGCTGCATGTGGCCACCCTCAGCTTTGAGAGGTATGTGGCTATCTGCCACCCCTTCAGGTTCAAGGCAGTCTCTGGACCCCGCACGGTGAAGCTGCTCATTGCCTTTGTGTGGGGGACGTCTGTCATAGTGGCTCTGCCCCTGCTCTTTGCCATGGGCACAGAATATCCTCTGGAAATCATCGAGGGCTACCAAGGTATATCTGCCTGCGCCAAGCCTACTCCCAGGCACCACCTTCCTGAGCTGAAGCACAATATGACCATCTGTACCAGCCTCTCCTCCAAGTGGTCCGTCTTTCAGGCCAGCATCTTCAGTGCCTTCATCGTGTACATCATGGTGCTGGGATCTGTTGCCTTCATGTGCCGCAGCATGATGAAAACCCTGATGATCCAGAAGGAAGGAACAGTGGCAGTGAAGGGTGGACACCAGGAGCAATACCTAAGAAAAAGTGAGAGCTCGGAGGGCAAGAGCTCCAGGAGACAGATCATTTTATTCCTGGGTAAGAGCCCTATCCTACTCTGTCTCCCTTCCCCTGTCCCCTTTCCGCATGAGAAGGAAACTCAGAAACCTCCATTTTATATCATTAAGTTGCCCCAAAATGGGGGCTGTATGGTTTGAAATTGGTGCAAAATGAGGGAGAGGGATACTTCTGGTTGTCATCATATGTTTTAAGAAACCTGATTTCCTTGCATGTTTTGGACTCACATTTTTTTGTCCTTAGAACAGGTGGGAGGGAAGAAGAAGGAAAAATCCATTTACTGTCTGCTATTCATGTTGTTTGATTATACTGCAGCCTACATGCAGCAATATGGGTAATGGGGCATTGCTGCTTGACCTTTGGGGAAGCAACAGGCAGTGGTTGCCTGGATATAAAGTAGCTGTACTTGCGTGTTCTCTCATCAAATTACAAATACGTGCATGTTTAGTAAGGCTCTTGATGAGAGGAAAGGCCATCTTGCAAGATCTGAAGCTTGTCCCACTCTGTAGGCATGTCCCTCATAATTCAGGATGCTCCCTGGAGGGCACTTATTTAGCCTTGGCAGCTGTGGCTGTGTTGCATCTGAGCATGAAGAAAGCTGGGCTGGAGAGTTGATTTGGTCTTGCAAATTGCTGTTGCCCTCTTTGAATTTTTTTTCCTGGTTTTACTAGAAGGCCTATAGCCGTGGAATTATGTTTGATTCTGATCTCTCTCTCCACATTTGTCAGACAAAAACTAATCAAGCTGTCATTTCACCAACTTGGAATCTTTCTGGGCTGTGATCCATGTAGTCTCCACATTTGTTGATGCTCTTAGAGGCACCTTTAATCATGCCCTGGCTGAATCACTGCTACTTCTTGTTTTGTTGGGTTGCTTAATATGATACTGGAGATAATAAATGAACCATCTAGAGTAGACCTAGTAGTATTCTGTGTTGCTTTTTGGTGCTCTGCTTGATGTTGCAGATGGGGAATTGAAACTCGTGGGTCTGTTCATTTTGGCAGTTTTAAGTACTTTTTTTTTTCTTTTTTCTTTTTTCTTTTTGCGTATTCTCTGATTCCTCACCTGGTCCTGCTTTTGCCATTGTCTATGGTTGGGACGTGAAGCTTCAGGGTTAGGGAGCCCAGTGTGCACCCAGCTTCTTTTCTGCTGCATGGTGAAAACATCGTACAGACAAGGTTTGGGGGAAGGGGTGGACCCAGACACTGTAACAGCAGAGAGAGTGACAAAGGCTTGAAATGGGAGATGTGACACTCCAGGCTGTGCAGAGCTCTTCCTCATGCTCGGGGTGTACATCTAACGAGAAATCATTTCCTTGCACAAGGTGTCTTTTTCTGGGACAAGAACTTCCATATCTGGGTGATTAAAAGGGCTCTCACTGTCTTTACTCCACGATAAGTACTGATTTCTGGGGTAGAGGCTTAGCAGCTAATGCTAAATACAGCATGTTGCACAAAGCAGAAAAAGAGATAAAGCTCTGCTCTTTAAGTTAAGTGCTACTGTGGGATTCTTAAATGTCTGTGGATCTCTCTCCCCTCATAAATTACCATCCACAGCTACATTAAAGCCCAGTCTAAGCTCCAAATCCTGTAGCAAGGTCTAGCTAGGTTGAGAGGTGAAGGTAAATTGCTGCGGCTTTTCTTCCCCTCCTTGATTATTGTTCTTGCTTGGTGATGGTCTAGCATGGAACAGGGCAGACCTAGTGCTGCTTGCAGAAGTGTTAAAAAGCTAAATGAAAGTGATGGGCTTGTCCTTTATCTCAAGAGAACTTGCTGCCAAAATCTGATGCTATCTCTGTGCTCTCAGCTTTCTGGAGCCAGTAGATACTTCCATGAATTCCCCCAAATTATTTCAGTGGCAAGACTCTTAATACGAGTCTTGCTTATTTACTTGAGTTGGGAAATAAATTAATAAACTGAGGAGGAAAAAACTGCGGCCTACATGCCCGAGAATAATGCAAAGCAATTTAATTTGGAGATTTCATAAAAGTGATCCTTTAGGGCAGTTTTAACCTAGAAGAAATGAACATACAAATTGTTTACAAATCGCTGAATTTAAATATAGTGATTTAGAAGTCCTCTTTGTTTTTCATTTAACAGATGGGTCAAATTAAAACAAATACTTGCTCGTTCCCAACATATTTCACTTTTAATGTGAAATGTAAATGACAGTATATAGCATGATGTCCTTGAACATCTAACAGCAATAAAAACAATTTAGCATTTTCTTCTACCAGTTGATAAGTTCTACAAAACAGATTAAATTCATAAATCTCCTGACGATGAGAAAAAGCTAAGTAGAAAGAGACATAAGAAGGAGCTGACGTTTTTTTAGTGTCACATTATTGTGCAACACTTGAGAAAATTCACAAAAAAGAATTGCAGATGTTGAAAGTGAAAGACCACTTGCCATAGGTAGCATTGATGCTTGCAGGATGGGCTCCAGATGGTATGACATCACTGCTATGATGGAGGAGGAAGGTGACAAGGGGCCAAGCAAGGAGACCACCACTGTGCAGGGCAGGCTGAGCTCTCATGGGGAAGAGCTTTTGCCCAAGGAAGGTGGCTGCAAGGTGCAAATCTTTCGTCTTAAAACCCAGGTGTTCTGGTTGGAGATCGAAAGTCCTTGATGTAGAGATGTCAGTTCCTTCTGTTTCTGGCTACCTTGCTGCACTAATGGTGGAGAGGAGGGATGGCCCACCTAGCCCAATAACTCTGTGCTTGGTATTGGGGAGGGGGGAATTCCAAGGGCTATTCAGCTCGAATTTTGGTAGATTTGCCCCAGTGGAGGAATGTAAATTTATCCCAGTATTGGAGAAAATCTGTTTTATAAAGTAGGCTGTGCAGTGCTATTCCTTCCAGCTCCTTCCTACTATGAGAATAACATGATAGCATGTGTAAGTCTCTGCTTAATGTTCCTGCTCCAGAAATTAGGCATTTTGTGCTTTTGGGTAGATTGGGACATACTTCCCGCAATCTGTGCGTGTGTGATTTATTTAATCATCTTCTGAGTCACGTGGTAAAACTCCACTGCCTCCAGTGGTCAGCCCATACGTATGGGCAGCGTAGATCTGCCTGGTTGACACTGTGTGGATTATTTATCTTTGCTGTTGTTGAAGCAGCTTTGTTTATATTGGGACAGCAGATCTTTCTTCTAGGGGAGGGCTCCATGGGTCTCGATGAGCATGGCCTCTCATGAATAGCAGGGAAAGTATAGCTGAACTTCATTTTTTGAGTGGTTAATGGCAGCATCTGTTAATAAAAGTTTTCTCCACTCTCAGCAGCAGAAACTGGATAGCCATAGTGCTTATGAGAATACTTGGCTGATGGTGCTTTGATGAAACACAAGCTTTTAACAGTATTTAAAACCTCCTAATGCTTGGCTCACCCCAACAGGGATTGATCCAGTCTTTGTGGCTACTTGATCTGGTCTTTCTCCTGTGGCTGCAAAGGGCAGGGTGGTGATCAGAGGGCTAACTAAATGGTCACGGGTGCCGCTGAGGACCTCTTCCTTCTCCAGTGGCTGAGCTCAGGCCTCTGCCACTGTAGCAGTGAGGTGTTAAGAAAGGGTAAGTTTGGAGACTTATATGTATTATTATATATATTATACCTGGGTTACAGCAAACAAAGAAGGAGACTGCAATGGAAGGATCCTGTAAAAGAGAGATCCAGCTAATGCAATAATTATAAATGTTAAAGAAAGAAAACACTTTAATTGCTGAAACCATGTAAGTTAAAAATCTTTAGGAACTATTAACAGGTGGCCTGCTCACTGGGAAAGGGAAGTGGTATGGGAGAAGCCTCTGCACAAGCTACTGGTGGGGTGGGCTTCAGCACCAGCAGCTCCGTGCCAGCAATGCTCACCCAGTGGTCATGGCTACATCCTTCTTAATCTGGTCAACAATATAAAGCCACATTTATACAAAAGCAGCTGCATGGTTTGTCATCAGACTAGATCTGACTGACCTGAACTTGTACTCTACAATGAAGTGAGTTTTGACTATCCCAGATGAAAAATTTATTGCTTTCTAAAGCTTCTGTGATATTTCCCTTGGCAGCTTTGCTTTTGTGCTTCTGCTAAAAGCCTTACTTAATTTTTATAAAGCAGCCTCAAGCCTACCACAGTAAATACGTTGAAATAAAAAAGTCCTTTAGTGTTGCTATATCCTCTGCTTTTCTTTGTATATGCCTCCAGTTTGCCCTTTGGAGCAATACTCTTCTGTTTGCACAGCAGAGGGGTCCCACTGATGGGGCTACCAGGCACTGTGGGTGCTTTGCCATTTGCCAGCCAGCATCTGGGCAGCGCTTTCCTGTCTCCTGGCTGTGATAAAACATCCACCCGTCCCAAGCTCTTCCTTCCAAAAAAGAGAAATATCAGAGTAACCTGACTGCTATGAAAGTGTTGAGGTAGATGCATTAAAGTGCTGCTGTAGCTGCAGCAGTTGGCAAGAGCCAGAGCTGCAGCTGGACCAACCCCCGTGAGACCCTGCTGCTACCAGCCTGGCTCCACCAGCTCCCCCATGCCAAGCAGGGCAAATAATTCCCTCTGCCATCTCTTTCCCAGAACTGCAGCTTTTCTGCTATGTGACCTTCTGATACAAGATGAATTTTACCTACACGCCTGGACAGCAAATATCCTACAGCTTCTTTAGTGAGCAGGGAAGAGAATTGCTGATCATGATCTAGGGAAGTGCCTCTACCTGAGAAAGGCAATGTGGTGGTGTTTCTTTTAAACTTTTTCTTTGGTCTAATGCTTAAATATGTCAAATACACTTGAGTGTCAACCTGAAGACAGCAGCAGAGGTGGTTTTGTGTGATGTGGTGTGGTACAGGTAGCTTCAGGTCTGGTCTGTTTAACAGAGCAGTAGCAACTAGAGTCCTTGTCTTTAAATCCAGATAAAATGGGCAAAAGGGAAGGGCTGGAAAAGCCAGGTAGAAAGAAGTCAGTGACCTGACCAAGGCCACAAATACTATGGAGAGTCACAAATGTGTCTCCTGGATCCTGTGTCTTATCTGCTGGGCTGCCTGGCTTCTCTCCTGCCACTTTTTTGGTTGTTACTGTTAAAACAATGCCAGGCTATTCTATAACAATAACAAATTCCACTGTAACCACCACAGACACAGCTGTACCTGGCCATAAGCTAAGTCTAGATAAAACTTTTAAGTCACAAATTAAAAAGGCTTCTTAGAACTTCAGCTAAAGCACCATTTTTTCCTCCATATACTAGTGCTGGCAGATTAATGTTTTGCTCAGAATAAAGGTATTGTGTGTAGAAATAGCCTTTCCAAAGATCACTAAGGAAATGTGTTTCGTAAGTCACTTGGCAAATGGTTTTTCAGGAGGCAGATTACTTCAAGTAGTTGTGAAAAATACGTGGTTGTCATCTAGAGATGACTCAGGCACAGTATAACTTGACAATGGTAGGGCTTCTGTTACAGGAAAATTAGATGCTTCTTCACAGGCTGGAAATTGGCTGTATTTTTCCTTACTGAAGAAGGTAAAGCTTGCGGATAGGTTATTCTTTCAATTTTTGTTCTAACTGGTTAGATTCCAGAACACAGCTCCAGCTCATGTTCTTTAATCTCGACTTCATTAACCCCTCTTGGTTAATTTCTTTAATCATTCCACTCAGCTGCCTTTCTTCAGAGACTTTGTTGGAGGGGTGCCTGAAGATAAATATGTTGTAGGCTGGGTATGATTTTCATCTCTGTATTTTATATGGTGTCTCCATCCATGTAGTTCTCTGAGCAGGACTTTGAATTACACAAGACAAGCAGGAGACTAAATGCACTGAAGTGGGTAGCGGGGGCTGAGCAGGGAGCGTGAAACACTGACACCAACAGACCTGGCTCTGGCCATTCAGCTGAATGGGACACCCACCCTCCGACTCTAGTAAGAGTTTTAGGTGCTGCTTTCTCAAAAAGAGATAAAAGCAAAGGATTTACTTATTGGTGTTCAGTAAAATTTGTTTTCCTCTTGTCTGCAAAAGTATTAACCTGGTGTCAACACCAAAACTGATCAATGCTGCTGAATGCTGGTAGCACAAAAATGAAGCTCAGCTATTCAGCAGATGACAATGGAAAATCTGCGTTCAGGGATTGCTTCTCGGGGCAGTTGTATACAACCAACCTCCTCCGAAGAACTGTGGGACTCCTGTTGGTTTTAGAAAAATTACATAGCCACAGTAAAACAGACTCTAAGCAAACTTCCAAGTTCCAGGTATCTGTATGTTCAGTTTTCCCACACTGTAATTTAAAAGTGAACATAAGCAGAAACAGCCTAATTTTCCTCCCTATTGTGCAGAAAGCAATTTATCTACTGCTGCTTTTAACTGGACTCATGTAATAGAAGATTGTGATTTTGGCTTAAGTAGACAGTCTCCCTTTCCTCCTACGTCGAGGGATGGCAAAATGGTAGAGAGAAAAAGAATGGAAGAATAGGGACTAATTGAGGCCAGCATCCCCAGGGTATTTAAGACTTCTGTAGTTTTAATGGAAAAATCAATTTGTGGTTACACTTTGCATTAGCGTACCTAAAAATTGCTTCAACATGACAAGTCTGCAGCTTCAAAAATAACCTAACCCTGCAAATACTGTAGTCAGAGAACCAAACCACCAGTGTAATCCACATAGTTCTCCATATGTGATATCCTGGCAGGTGCAGTCTCTGTGGACATGTGACTGCTGTCTTTGCTTCTGTGCACAAAAAACCCACTAGGACAATCAGTACTTCACTGGTGCTTAGCGAAAATCACAGCTGTGCTCCTGTCTTTCTGTGGATGCCTACAAGGAAACTGGTATTTCACCTGGTCTGATAGTGAGCTGTAGGTGTTGGTGTGCTGCTTCAGCCTAGCTCATCCTATGGCACAAGAAGCACAAGTATCTTTCCCCTTCTTTATGCTCTACCCATCTGTGTTGTCCAGAGACTTAAGTGGACAGCTGAGATTTCTGAAGTACTTCTGCCCTATATTTGCCTCTGCCCAAAGTCTTGAAGCCTCATTAAAGACTGTTAGAAGTGTTGGCCTTAAATATAGTATTATTAATCTCTCTTACAAGCTGTATATACCAAACCTTATCGGCCCTTGGTTCTTCTGGCAGCCCTAGGTATATGCTAAGAGAAGGAAGGAGGAAGTACAGACAACACCCCTCACTGTGGCAGCATAAGCCAGAAAACAGGCAGGGGAACTTTTGGGGAACTGAGATCTGGCTGTGTCATCTCAGCTGCTGAAAAGCTCACTCTGTATCATGGCAAACCCTCTCTAGAGCATGTTTTCTTACAAGTAAAAGCTTTGGAATCTGTCTCTTTCTTCAAAGAGTGGGTAAGAAAGCAAGGAGAGTTATTTCCATCAAAGTGGAGAAATACAGATGTTGCTCCAGGTATGAAAAGAGTTGAGGAGGTAGCCCTCAGGCAGAATACAGCAGCCCTACATTAAGTAACCCTGTCCCATCCATTTTTGTCTACTGCCCTCATTCTTTGGTCAAGAGACTATTGTACTAAGCATAAACTTTCCAATTTCTCGGTTTTGTTGATCTCTCATCTAAGCCAGACACCATCTCAAATGCAGATTGCTCTTGCAACTCCCCACTTTCAGTAGATAGGAGTTCACAGATGATTTACTGAAGTTTTCACCTGTGAAAGCTGAATGCATTATCTATTCCTCTATTGTTTCATATTCTAATTATACTGCATTTCACAAAATTAAATCTTTTGTTTTCCTAGCTGAGGGCTAAACCCATTATCTTTAAACAATGATTGCTAGCCTGTGAATTTTAACGGAAGACAGCTTTAATATCTGAGCATTTATTAGTAATGTGAATCTTTCCATTTTATCCTACATAACTTCGTGGTTTCCTAAAGACAACATTTGTAATAGAAACAGAGAACCAACCAACTGCCAACTATTAGGCAAAAGATTGCTTTTCCTCCTTTCATTGTTGAGAGTTCCTAAACCTGTAATTTTACTGGTTGGTAGTGCAGTTGAAAAACTAGTAAGAAGGATTTTAAAAATAATTTTTAAAATTTTTAAAAACATAATGTTTTCCAGTGAAGATCCACAGGTAAGATTTCAACTTGTATTTGGTACAATGTGCTGTAGCACTTTTTTAGCCTTTTTTGAGGGCACCGTGATCATGTTTATGCTGCTAGATGCCAGCCCTATATTTAAGTGAGAAAGCAATTATCCTTCTGATCTCTGTTGTGGATGCATAAGTAATATCAAGGTCAAAATACGGATTCAATGAGTCTGTCAAGAACCTCTTGATCATATAAGTAGTGACTTACAAGGAAAGGTGAAGCTGAGAAAGAGGTCTGGTATTGTTATGAGCTCATTTTTCCTTGTTTCCCCTTAAGCTGTTTTTGGGCCTGTGATTGTTGTGTTTAATTATCTTTTAAAAACACTTACTATGTTCTTTTTAATGAATTCTTAAAAGAAGGTATTTAAGTTGGAAGTGCAGTTTATGGGGTTAGAGTTGGGGATCTCTCTGACAGCAAGGGTGTGCTTGTTACAGAAACAAGTAGAGAGTTCTGTGAGCACTCAAAAACCACTTGACATCTACCTGCAAACAGGTGCACATATGTAATAATGAGCAGAAAACGAAACTTTACTCATGAGTATAAAGAAACCTAGACACAGAGGTGCATTAGAGAAGGTAACATTGCTTAGCTATCCGTCCTTGTCCTCACTCAGCATAAATGGCTTTTGTTTCTTGTGTTTTATTAGGCAGCATCTGCACAGATACCCAGGAGGCCATTCTGCTTCAATCTCTAGTTGAGCCCTGCAGAAGAGCTCAGACACAGCCCCTTTCAGAGGCTAGTCTAAATATTTTGTCCCTGTTCATATAGCATTTCTGCAAATCCACCTTGCTTTCTTCCTCCACGTAATTCTGCCAGCTTGCTTTTTGTTGAATGTAAAGATTGCCTTACATAGCTAAAGGAGGGGCTCCGTCTTTTGTTTCAGTGGTATATCTAGCATGGTGCTGCTGAAGGTGATTTTGATTTGAAGAAATATTAGAAGACTGCCTTGGTTGCTCCTTCCTAGAAAAATCCTTGGAGGCCAGTATATGTGTACCCTTTCAAATTAAATTGCAGTCACTACAATTATTCTAGCACTTTTTCCATAAAGCTTAAAATTTAAGTTGTGGAACTCGTTGTGGAGGGCAAATGTAAAAGTGGGCTCCAAAAGAGGTTCAACGTAACCTTGAAGGACAGTGCTGTCAAGAACAGGATATAACCTCCACTTTAGCAAGTCCTGACATTGATGAGTGCCAGAATCTCAGTGTGAATAGTACAGGAAAATTCTTCTATGCTTGTTCCTTCCCATGTGGGATCACCATGGAGAGAAATTAATGGACAGCTGAGTCCTAGATCTGTCCCAGTATGTCTGCTCTTAATCTGACACTTTCTGTATATGCCAAAACAGGCAAGTAATCAGAGTCTGCCTTCAGCCAGGTACAGGAACATGAGCTCTTTAAGCGAGTAGAAAAAGAAGTTTGATTGGACAAGAAAAAAAAATATTAAAATGCTCTCCCTCACATTTTGGTAATTGTTTTCTTACATCTCCCTGCCCCTCCAAACATAAACACTTCAAGAAAAGTATGTGTGTGTGTGAAAATGTGTCTCTGTTTGATCAGCTCTGGGATTTGTTGACTTTTTGCTTCCTGTGCCTCACAATGTGTGTCTTCAATAAAGACAGCTTTTGAGCTCCCTGTTTTTGAAAATAAAACTGAAGTTAAATTTGTCTGTTAAAGGCATTGAGAATGAAGGTCATCACCAACTGAGTCTCTTAGTAATGCTTAAGGATAGCTCTAGAAGGGAAGTTCTTGAAACTGCTATGACTGAGCCAACAATCAGAATTAAACTTTTAAGGTAGCTGAAGGTTGCAGCACCTCAGCAATAAGGTACACAGAGATTCAAACAATCTTGATTGTGGACACAACCTCAACACGTCAGGTTTTTAACCAGTAGATAAGAACTAAGGGTATGGTGAAGGACAAACAGAAGTCAAAAGCAAGTAGACTGGTCAAGCTTGACCTTGTCCTTCAGAGAGTGAAATTGCTAAGAGCCTTCTGACTTTCTGTCACAAGTTTATGCAACAGATCTTTCTGATCAGTTGAAAGAAAAATGGGTCTAAAATGGATGGATTGGGTTGTGTCACAGGTGTTCAAAGGATGGTATTTAAGTAATCTTTTTGTCTTGAAAGCCGAAATACCTCAATTCTAGTGGTAGTAATGATGACATCAACTCCTGACAAAATGTGTAAAAGCGTCTGTGGGTATTTGCAGATGTACACATGCCTTTGAAAATCTTGGACAATGATTCTGGGTGGGTAACTTAGCTACTGAAGTATAATGGGTTAAAATACATCTGTTTTAAACTTGAACTTTTTAAAAAATGCAACACCTAACTACCCATGTTGAGGTTGGAGAAAAGGGCTGCTAAGATGACTGGAGAATGGGGAGACAAACTTTTAATGGAAGCTAAAATTAGGCCATATGGTTTAACGTAGCAAAATGAAGATTATGGCTGGCTTTGAGTTGTCTCTAAGTACATTGGGGCGGTGAGGACCAAGGAAAGAAGAGGGCCTGGATCGTAGCCTGCTTTGAACAAATCTTCCTCTTCAGCTTAGAGTCTTGAGTCTGAAAGTTGTAGTACTCTTGATTAACTCAAATTTACAGAGCTTTAAATCCATGCTGAGTATGGATTCTCTAATTTGGTCTATAAAAGAACAAAACCAGCCATAGAAGAGCAAAACAAGAGAGTTGCTCTGAAACTGCCCTCTGCTGGTCTCCTGGGTACGAAGGGCCATCACCCCTCGGGTGGAGCAGTCACTGAGCAAAGCCAGAGCAGATCTGACCTCCGTGCCTGTGGAGGTTTGTGAGTGCATACCTCTTCTCTCTTCCAGTGCTTCTCTTGTGCCCTTTCTTAAAAGACTTTGCCCACCTGGTGTACTTGGAGGCAGCCTTGGGAGTTCTTGTTAAAAATTAACATCTGGAGGTTGAAACATTCCATTGTCTTGATTCTCTCCTCTTTTCCTATGCTCATATACACGTCTACTGAATTCTAAAAAGCTTTCTGATAGCGACTTAAAATTCAAATGTCCCCTTTATATTTGTCTTCTGGTCCAAGCCAACATTTAAATGCATTCTTTTCTATTATAAAGAGCATATTGACAATTTAGGAAACATTGTCCTGCAGTGCAAATGCTCTGATATTACAAAATACTGCCATGTTCTCTGCATTGATATAAATGATGGCGTTGGCACAAGAGCTAATAGGTCTGCAGGGGCCATGAATGAGTACAGACAGAAATGAGAAAATTTCTAATCATGAGAAGGACATGTTCAGGGACAGCCTTCCAAATGGAGAGCTGGACCAAACTAGTTCAGTTTCTGGCGTAGAGAACATGATCATTTCTGCAAGTTCATTATGTAGCTGCCCATGCGGGGAGTGGAGGCGTGTCTCTGGTCATAAAGCCCAGATCTCCACTGGGTTGGAAGGAACAGGTTATGCTTATTGCTCCTTGGTGTGGCACTGTGTGACTCTGTATCCTTCTCTGGAAGGGTGCTGACTTGCAAAGAAGGCCCAGCAAGCTTACCCAAGCTGAACATTTTATTGGCAAATACCTGTTGGCAAATGGAGACTATCAGAAAGCTGTCCTGGGACCACACACCCTTGGTGTACACATGGGTCTCTTGCCTGTAAATGAAGGATCCATCTCCTGCGTGATTTGGCGTCTGAATCAAGGGCAAGGTTACCACCTGTGCTGCTGCTCCTCTTCCTGCTGCAGCTCCCCTCTGCTTGCCTGCCTTGATACCCTCCTTCTCAGCTGACATGGCCGTCAGTTGCCCTGTGCCCAATGACCAGCCTTCAAAAGCCTGCCTCTGAGTCCCTGCCTCCAAGAAGGAATTGCTTTAACCTTATCAAATGGAAGTGAAATTTAAAATGACTTAATGTTTATTTGCTGACAGGCAGGAATATCTTCTAAATTGACTGTCACAGCTCTAATGCAGTGCTGTAGGACCAAATCATTACCTCGTGTTGGCCTTCAATGAAACAATGTTAAGTTTGGGGAGTGGAGATATGATTTTGGCCTCTCTGGATGTATGGATAGAATTCTCATTTTGAAGTTTTGTACAGTGAGGTTATATTTAATATTTGCATAATTCAAATAGATGAAATCCTCAAACAGGCACAGAAGACTTGATTTCATTAACTTGGGATGCAGCCATTCCCATCTTTCATGCAGATGGCAAATACCTTCCCTGTAAGTATACTTTAAAGATTCATTTCTTTCTTTAATCAAGTGGTGAAATCCTACCCACGGGAACCAGAATTGATTTCTTTTCCCTTCAGACTGAATAGCATAGACCTTATTTGGGTTAACTTCTGTCATGTAATGTAAGGTTAACCCTTCCGTGTGCTGCCAATCAGCTAAATGTGCTCCTGTTTGCTGTCCCAACACACTGAAAATGTCCATGGTGTGGTCGTCCTGCAAATGTAGCCATCAGCTCTGCTAAGCTCAGGGAAGCTCTGCTGACTGTCAGCAAGTATCTATGTCCACTGAAACCCTGACCTTGCAAGCTGCTTTTTAAATTTTCTCCTGGGCCTTGAGCACTGTAATTGATTATGGTTGTTTTGGTTTTAGTCTTTAACAATTAAGGTGAAGAATTGCTCCCAGATTTGTTAAGATGTCAGGAGGAAGGCAGCTTCCCCACACCATGTGGACGGTGTCAAGGAGCCACAGTGGACTCTCACAAGCCTTCCACAAAGCACTGATGTTTCTGGTTGGACGTGGAAATCAGACAGAAATGCTCCTGTCTCAGAGCTGGCACCTGTACCTTCCTCTCTGTGGAGGACCTCTTGGGGCATGAGAGAGCTCCACTGCATTAATACAATTTAATAAGCATTGGTGGAGAATTAAAGGTACCTGGTGTTGGTCCAAGTGGTCTTAGGGAATAGTCCCTCTCACTATGTAGTCTGAGCCCATGGCTAATACTCCTGACCATAGCAGTACTTAGGTGAATTTCCTGCTTTCCTTACTACTGGATTATCTGCATATCTCTGTATGCTATTTTCTGGTTCATCTTCTTGGTAATGGAGCTCTGCATTTATTTTCTGTCTTTCAGATATATCACTTTTCACTTCAGTTGCCTTATATTAGTTGAAACTGATAGCCTGACCTCTTGGCCACTGTGCTTCTCTGAAACATTTCCCAGTGCTTTTCACCTTTCAGGATGCTCTGCTACATTCTAATAAAGAGCTGCTTTAAAAATAAAACAAACTAAGGAAAAAAAAAAAGGAAAAAAATTATTTTTCTTGGTAATTTGGGATGCTTCATTTTCTGGTTCTCTTTGTCTTAGAACACAAAGTCATAAGGGAGAGTTCTTTGCTCTGCACTGCAAGTGAATTTATGGTGTGCTCTCTGCCTCTCCTGCTCACCTGCCTGCCCCGTAGAAGAAAGCAGTAGAAGGTCAGCTGCATTGAACAGCTCCAGAACAGCTAAGATGTCCTAGGTTTTCCTTTTGGATTAAAGGAAGATTTTACTCTGTAATTGTCACTAATTAGTGAAACCTCCCTAAAGTTTATACACATCATGGTATTTGACCTCTAAAATTCCTAGCGTGGGGTTGCACACTGGGTATCAAGCACTAAGCTTGCTCTGGTGTTTTGGTTCCTACATCAGATATCAGCTGCCTTTCACGAATCAGTTGAAAAGTTCAGCAGTGTGGTTCCCGAAAGCTTTTAATCAGTCTGGCTTTTCTGCTTCATTTAGTTAAACCTTGCACTGCCCCTTCAAACCTCTGAGTTGCCTGCACTGCTAGGGCATGCAAGGACTGACACCTGATACAGACTCAAACAAAGGAGAAGCGATGGACTGAGATGTGCTCTGTCTGCTTTTCTAGGGGTTCACGTGACACCAAAAATGTGGCTTTTTGACACCAGGGAATGCTGAAACGGTCTATATCTGTATGCCCCCACAGAGGTGTGTATGTGTATATTTGGGAGTACTGACTAATTAGGAGTAGCCATTCTCACCGAGCTACTTGTTGTATCTCAAGGCACTTTCCTCATGCTGAGCAGCTTCCTCACACCTTGGAGTTAAAGCAGCCCAGAGCCCTGTTGATTGGCAACATGTTGCATTTTACCAGAAAAGCAGCCCAAAACAATAAATCCTGAACCAATTGATTCATCTTGGTGTATTTGGAAATCTTGGAGGTTTCTTTCGGTTTTGGGGTGAGTTGTTGGTTTGTTTGTTTGAGTCATCAAGCAAACTCAGCTCAGGGGGCCCCAGATCCCACCATGGAAAAAGTGGCGAGGCAAACACCATGCTTGCTGGGGTGCACTGGAGATCAAGGCACTGAATTCAGTAGGCGCTAGAAGCATTTCAGACTATTGGTGACAAAAATCTTGTTGGCTGAACTCTAGTGAACTCTACTTTCAAGTCATTTCAGGTCAGGAATAATTGTCGTCTTTACATCACCATTTTCAAATTCCTTATCCCTTGAAGCAACACTGAGAAAGTCAGTGTCTCTAAGGTTCAAATCCTTTTTATTTAATTTTCCTACTATTTTAATATATCAATGGTTCTGATAATTTTTGCTCAATATGGTTTTGAGGAGAAAATTCTGAGGCGTGAAAAAATCCGTTTAAAGTGAAACATCACGCTTTTGATCCAAGCACTGATGGAGGAATAGAAACAAAAGTCTCATGATAACCCCTCTGCTTTCCTAAAATAGAAAACCTGCCTAGTTAATGAATATAAATGAATATACATTCACTTCCTTTTTTTGAGGTTACTAAAGCTGATTAACATTAGGTACCACAATTTATTTAAAGCAGTTGAGTAATTATTCTGCTTCCTATCCCATGAACATGCAACTTATTTATTACTGAGGTTTTTGTTTTTTTTTTTAAAGTGTATCCTTGAAATCACATTGGGGACATATCTTTGTCATCCTCAGAATTTTAAAATAAGTATTTTATACCAGGTAATTCTGGTATACAAGCAAAGAAGAAAAAATGAGCAATGCTATAGAAATTCAATAAACTGTGATGCATCGTCTTACAGGAAAGGGCCTGAAATCCTTAGGAGCGAAATAACATATTGACAACTTGGGGTTGCACAAGTAGAATTCAATATTCAGCATAATTAAATTAGAAATAGATAGCTTCAGCAAAACAAAACAGTTTTTCACACAAAATTTAAGACTGGTGAAGCTACTTTGCTTTATTGTGACACTGGGTGGATCAAGGTGCTTTGGCTGAGAGTTATTTTCCAGCAGATCATCATAAAGTGCCTGGTATGTGTTGGCCTTTCCTATTATGTTAGTCTAATGAGAATTTATTCTCTGCTTGCTAGTAGAGGCTGCCATAGCTTCTGCTGTGTTGTTAGTTATGCCACACAAGTAAAGTTACTCTCTCTAGGTCTATCTCTGCTAAAATTGCATCTTCACTTCTCTCCAACCATCCATCCTCAGGACGAAGAAGGATGGAGAGGGGAGTGAACAGGCACTGCCTGCAGTCAGAGGTGGCCCAGGGCTGTACCGCTGTGGAGATTTTGCAGGCTTGTTCCTTGTTGTCCCTTCTGTTAGCTTTAATAAGCTGGCTGTTGCACAAAAATCCCTTTAACCTGCTTAAAAGTTGCTCTCTAAGTTTGCATAGTTTGAGGTATTACCGGAATCTTCTTCGGGCTGGGAGCACTTTAATTCCTCATGCTTGGTAATCATCTGTAAGGGCATGTAAAATTGTGTGTGATGAAAAAGAAACACTAAGATTCTTATAATTATTATTTTAAATGTAGTAACACTGTTTTATATTAACTATCATTTCAGTAGGAAAATTCGATTTCAGGATTAATGACTAAATCATAGATACCTCTAGCCAAAATTAATGAAACTGTTGATACGAGCACCTTAACTGAGCAGAGTTTCAGTATTAGGTCTGCCTTCCCACAGGGACACGTGCATAGCTTTGGCAAGTTCTGTGTATATACCTATAGAGGAACATACACTGCTTAAAAACAGGCAAAAATCAAAAAGAATCTGCTCTGGAAGTTTCCCTGCCAACACATTTGAACCTCATCTCAGGAGTATTATGGGACAGAAAAAAGTTGTGCAGCTGGTGAACTTTACGGCAAAGTTGAATTTCATCCTCAGACCAGTTGTAAAAAGACAAGTTACAATAATTCTTCTACATTCTGCAGATGTGCAGACAATTCATGAATAAAATGTAGTTCTGCAAGCAACCTATTATGGCTATAATAACAAGTTAAAAAAATTAAGAGCAGCTGGATGCTGCTCATTTAGAATCACCAACTTCTGAAAACAATGATAGCCGGTAGCCTATCCTGACTGATTTAGAAGCACTGATTTATCCAAAGGTAGGTACTTCAGTGATGTATTTTGTAATTTATGGCAGTATTTTGGTCTGAGACCATTGTATTATGCACTGTCCAGACAAGAAGAAAGGATCTTTATGTCAAAACATACACAACCTATATATGTAGAAGCAGAAAGAATAGTAAAAAGGAAATTTGACATATGCAGCTGATATTTTTTACCTTTCATTAACACAGCTGTTGCATATTAAGTGCATGTATTAAATATTTTGAAACTAGATAAGAAATTTTTATTTACTGAAGTGGTCCAGCTACTTCTGAGAACTACAGGCTATGTGACAACTGTGTAGCAAGTTTTAGGTAATTCAGTTCTGCATTTTCTGAAAGCACACACGCAAGAATCTTCATTGTAAAAACAGTTATTTTTCTTTGAGGACTTCACCATTAGCAGGAGCTCCAACAGGTGGTGCATTTTTTAAGGTATTCCTCATGGGTTAGTAGATGAAAATGAACTGCGGTCAGCTGTTGGTGGGAGATGGATTTGAGCAGCAAGAAATGCTGCTGGTAGACTTTCACTGGCAGCCACCTCTGATGCTGGTGCTGGAAGATGAAGAGGATTATTTGCACCAGCTGGTAGCTGCTCAGAGGAAAAATAACTTCTGTGTATTTGCGAATTAGGCTAGACACAGGCTTTGCTTCTCTAAAGAAAACTACTTAATATAACTTGCACTGACGCTCTGAAATGCAGCCTGTTTGTATTTCTCCCTCGGCAGTGCTGGAAAACCTCATCTCTCCCTGATCTGCATTTGAACAGTCTTCATTTTTATCGCTTTCAGATAAGGGACTTCTCTGCTTTAAACACTTCCTCTCGTTCTCGCTTATTGGAGCATGGAGATGTTGGGAGTTTTTCTTTTCATCTTGAGCCTGTGCAATAGTCCAACTGTTTGCTTTACAGCATCTCTGGTTTGTCATCGATGGGCAGTCATACTTCCAAATGGTCTGACTACAGTTCTCCTGGGCAAGTCTGTTTTGTTGGATTGTTTCTGGGAGTAACACAGGGACAGCCTGCAGGCTTGTTTGTTCATAGTCCTGCACACCATTGTGTTAGGTGCCTGTGCTTTATGCATTTAGGATGACAGGCTTCTTGTGACACATAGGGTGTAGGCTTATAATTGCTCATAAATCTGCAGTTTCGTGTGCGAAAGAATTATATGGAGTGTAGAAAAATTAAGAGAGCAATGAAACTGTACAGTTTCATTCAGGCACACATCACTCCACAGGAATAGCCATTTGTGTGAGTGATATGGGTGTCACTTTAATGCTTGCTGCACAATCAAATATTTTGGGCTTTTGAAAAGACCAGCATCTGATGCCAGTAGTCCAGGTTTTCTGAGCCCATGATATCAAGATGCGAAGAAATGAAGCTGAAATCTCTCCTTCCTTTCCCCTTCTTTCGTCCTGAGCATCTTCCACCCATATGCTGGTTCTAGGTCAATCAGCAATGAAGAAATGTGTGGGATCTCTAAGTGGGATAAATGCATGCAGCTTACTATTGGCACTTGATGTGAGACCAAACGTGAGCAATTAATCAGTTTTTGGAGACTGATCTGCTTTTCTGCCCTACCTGCAATCCCTTTCTCCTCAGCTGGCTGAACAGCAGTCTGGGAGTATGTACCTGCAGATAATACACGAAATTGCTTTGAAGCCTCCTCTCCCTGAGTATCTTCCCTGCCTTTAATTTGGTAGTTTATATGTGGAAAATATGATTATATAGACTGTGATTTGACAGAGGGTGTTTTCCCCTTGAATGCCCATAAGACCGAAAATGATTGTGAAGTGTCCACCACTTTATGCTTCAAGGACAACTTCTTCTTTGTAGCTTATAAAATCCTATAAGCCAGGAATGTCTCATGTTCATAAAATCTAAGGCTCCCTCTTACATCCCAGCTATTTTTTTTACGGCTCTTGTGCTCTTCCTCAAGCAGGCAGGGCAGTCACCTGAAAACAAGCACCAAATCCGTTAACAAGAGGTATATGCAGAGTCTGATGGAAGAAGAGCTAATATTGTCTGCTCTCTTGTTTTGGAGCTTCACCTAAGACGACTTTTTAATTCTCTGGCTGGAGAAAGAGACGGCAGCTTCATAAAGCCATATTACTTGTTAACTGTTACAGAGGAAGATAATCTGAAACACAGGAACTATTAATAACAGAAAACACTGGACAGAAGGAGAGTTTCTATATGGGAAATTGCCCATCCACAGCATAGTAAAGATTTTATTCCTTTCATAAGTCAGGATTCTGACTTCAACTAAAGCTTTTACAACTTCAAATTCTTATCCTGCTGTCCACCTGCCTCTTTGTTTCTTTCAGAGAACCAGTTAAGACTTTTCTTCTTAAAACACCTTTTCCATGCCCCAGCACCATACACCAAAGTATGTGCATACACTACTTACGGTCTGGCCAGGGTTATTTGTTATTTAACCTGCTTGCAATTAGGGTTCTAAAACGGAACTAGCTTTACACCTTCACAGTTATGGAGCAAACAGCAATTTTTTCAGCGCTCAGTAGTAGCAAACTCTCTCCCTCATTCTCCCCTCCTTCCCACAAAACAAAATTCAATAGGATTTAATTTCATTCCTCTAGTTGTTCTGGTTGTTCCTTAAGTTGTTCTGTCTCAATGACAGCATCATAGAATCACAGAATGGTTTGGGTTGGAAGGGACCTTCAATATCATCTAGTTCCAGCCCCCCTGACATGGGCAGGGACACCTCCCACTAGACCAGGTTGCTCCAAGCCCCATCCAACACTTCCAGGGAGGGAACATCCACAACTTCTCTGGACAACCTGTATCACCGTGATTTTATTTAACAAGTTTCATTTTTTATACCTTTTGAAATAAACATGTTTACTAGCAATAACTTTGCTAAATTTGTAACCTTTAAACTCGGGGACTATGCCCTCAGGTCCTCTGTGGTTTTGCTACAGAAAGATTGGACAAGAACTTCAAATGGTGTAGCTGGAAGAAGAATAATCTTCCAGTATTTTTTCTTTTCTTTTAAAAAGCAGCAGAAATTATTTCAATGACACACAAAAAGATTTATGTTGCAGAATAGCTGGAAAGAGGGTTTCCCTCCATTTGTATTCATGACAGCTTCTACATATCCAACTATCAAAACCTATTATGAAGAGCTGTATTGCAGCACAGATAGATTTTCATGCCTGTCATAATACAGATCTGTAGGTAAATTTGTCGATGATACATCCACTGTCAGATTGCCACATTTCTCACAGAAAATATTCGTAATGATCGCTCCCAAGTTAAATATCCTCACTGTGTAAGTCTGAGTTTACTTGGTTGCTCGGTTTTACAGAGGAATGTTTTAAATCATCAGGGCTTTTTCAGTTTGGAGCACATTTAGAAACACAACATTTAAACCATAAGTAATTTACTGGGCTAGTTACTTTCTACATCCCATTTTTTAATAAGGTATGCGTGGTCCAACAAGCTTCTTTCTGTGGCTTCCAGAGCTAGATTTTTCCTTCTTCCCATTTATATATGACTTGTCCAGCCCATGCTAGCAGCCTGTTCTGGAATGAATTTTGGCAGGCTGATGAGGAATCACATCCATGGTGACACTCCCTAATGCCCACTAATGCCCACAACCTCCCTTCTCACATGCACAAGCCCCAAGGCGTACACCTGCTGCAGCACCAGAAATTACTGCTGTTATCCTTGAGCTCTGACTAATTTCCTTTCCAAGCATAAAAATGACATCAACTATTGACTCAAAGGCAAACCAGGTGATGACAAGAGGAAAAAGAAATCAGAGTTAGATGAGGCCCCACTCTCCCATCATGAGGAAAAGTCTAGGAGAGCACTGGGAGCACTCTGCTCCAGGTGCCCTGGGGAGGTGACAGCCCAGCCACACCAGGAAGACTCCGTAGGTGTGAATGGGACAGCTCAGCCAGCACAAGTCAGTACTGCATGTTGACTCCTGTGGCAGCTGGGGAGCTGCCCAGAAAGTGCCCCTGTGTGAGGTGTGAGACAGAACAACTGCTGTTCCACTCACATGGTGCTTGCCCAGAGTCGGGAGCCGAACAGTGTGACCTTTCTCTGCAGTGATTTGCAGGGCCTGGATTTCAAATCAACACATATTTATCTGCTTGAAACCAAAGCTTATGCATGGGCACTGCACGTTGAAGGTACAAACAGCCGTGCTTATGGTACATAAGCAGTATGGCTTGGCAGGACTGAGCTGGATCTGCCCTCAACTCTAAGCCTGCCGTATGCAAGACTTCTGTTAGATCTCTGCATCTGTTTCTGGGCTCATTTGCCTTTCCCAATCACTCCCTGTCTTTGCAGGCTCCATCATAGGCTTCTGGTTTGGGTTGTGGGCACGTGCAAAAATCTGCAAGTTAGCTGATTTCTGAGACACAATGCATAGTTTCCCTGCTGAAGGGCTCACGCTCTGGAGACAAAGGTGTAAATCTAGTCAGAGGAGCTTTTCTGAGTCCATTTTACTTATGTGTATGCTTCTTATATGCTATATACTTATGTTATGTATGTTATGTATAAGGATATGTTACATACTTCTGCTTCCTATGAGTTTCTTTTCTCAAATTGCCCTGTAGGTTAAACTGCTGCTCCATGTTCCCTGTTGTTCAGCCCCAAGTACAGTCCGTACTATGACAACAGCCTTCAAGAGGAACCCAAATTAGGGCTGTGTTCACAAGGGAGACAAAATAAAAAGAGCAAACTAGTTTAATTACTCCCCACTCAGATGTAATTCAGTTGCATTGCACTAAGAAAAATAAATGCTGCTGGGATGTTATGAGACAATTAGTAAGATAATGGAAAATAGTTATACCCTCATGTGTGTGAAAGAAAGCTCTCCCCTCTGCTTCAGAGTAGTCTTGAAAGGGTTTTCCGAATTGTATTTCCAAGCAACAACAGCTTTTCCCTTTGGAAATATAACAAAATCCTGTCACGATCCAAAATGGTTATTTACAATGTGGAAATCATACAGTTCAAAGAAATCACCTTGGTCCTGAGCCAGCCACAACGTGCAGATCCGGGCGCTGTGAGGTTACTCCTCCTTTGGGAATGGGGAGTGATAGGTACACTTTCTCGCCTGGCAGCTTTGATTGTGCCCTGTGTTTCCCAGCAGGCACATCCAATGCATCCTCGAACCTTTCACAGTAGCCATTCAAAACATTTCACAAGTATCTCAGGCACTCAAATGTCACAAGTATCTGCCTTTATTATGTTCAGGATGAAGGACTTTTTCCTCTTGCAGTTTGACAGGGAAGTTAGAGCAGCAAATTTGCCACTAGCTTGTCAGCTTATCTTCCCAGCACCAATCAGCCAGAATGCACTTGCCCCTTGGCTATGGGGTCTGTGACTCTTATCCCAGCTCCAGTATGGCCCTGCTGAGTGACTTTGTGCACGCTGTACGGTGTCCCTGTGCCTCGGACACTTCAGCACTGTAGGGATCATGATTTCTGACTCCTTTGTAAGTGTGTTTTATTTGCTACGGTAGAGTGCAATTACCCTGGCTTTTGCCACTGCATGAATTACCGGCTACCAGCACCCATGGGCACAGCAGGGTGAGCTGAGCACGTGTGTGGGCATCAACACAGGTTTCCCCACTCCTCTTGTTTTGAAGTTTTTCCCTGGGGTAAGGAGTTTGGGGATTTTTTTCTGCATTAGTCTCTCGGCTGCGCAACTGCCATTAAAAGTCAATCTCCCTGTGCAACTTGATCGGGAAAAAAAATCCTGTTTAATGTGAGATTAGTTTAGGCTTTTGTACTTGGTTTCCTTGGGACTCTAATGGCAGTCTGAAAAAGAAAATCACCCCTGAGAACGTCTAGCACTTTGAGTTTCACATAAATGTAATCCAATTACCCTGGTCTAGGCCATGCAGAACTATTTGGTCTGAGGTATACATCAATCTGGGAGAACTACAATATACTGAACTGAAAAGAAGGCAGATTGGGCATATTTCTTAACAGCATAACACAATGGAATTGCCAAAGGAAAGGCATATGCTTCTGTCCTGCATTACTCAGTGCCTGAACTGAGTAATTTGGGAGGGGAGAGGGAGTGAAGTCCTTGCAGGGAGGGATTTTAGAGGTATCTTCCCTGGAGGCCAGTTTTGTAAAGGCATACCATCTGGTGCATTCAAAATGCAAAAAGATTTGTTCTTCAGAAGTCTAAGCCAGGGATAAAAGTCCATCCCTGCCAGGGATGGTTTAGCAGTATCCAGAGAGAGGGATGAGTTTTATCACAAACAGTGAAATTCTCCTTTTCCTCCGCCCTTAACCTCTAATTCAAACATCAAATAGACTGCTCTTACTGTAGCTGCTGGGTTCTGTAATGAAAGTTTCTGATGTCCTTGCTTACTGTGAACTGAGCAATGAACTGTTTCATTACTATTTCTGCTTTGCTTCCAGGCACCTTCATTTTACACAGAGGTCAGAAAGGGGTTAAACACAAATACTGACTGTATCCCAAGCAAAGCCTGTGCTGGGAATCAAACTGTCTGCTCCTCCCTCACATGCCTTGAGCAGCCGTCAGATGACTGCTGTGGTGCAGAAGCTTATGGCTGCTCTCAGTAGCAGCCTCAATATTTCTGTGTCTCAGGCCTGAGTGGTGAAGATTGAGTTTCTCTGGAGAATTAAGCATTTTTTGCCCCGTGCTTTGCAAGTAGGTTTTTAATTGCCTTTTAGAGTAACAGACATTCATCTTGCTAGGAGACCCGCTGGCTCTGGGTATGGAAGCCCTCAGTGCATCACTGTCACAACTGGAGCTCTGCAGGGGCTGGAGGCACGAGCTCTTTGGGGTTTACAGTGTGCTTAACACTCCTAAGAGACTGGCTGAGGCTGGTCACAAGCTGACCAGCAGAACATGCCTCTGAGTAGAAGTGAAGAGTTTACAACACAAGACGATGTAACTGCTGGATAGGAAGGCGTTAGTGCGTTGTGCCTGAGTACTGAGGAATGTGACACAGCCCCACAGCTCCTGGCATAGCGCACGGCTGCGGGGTGAGTTTCCCCCAGGAAGCTGGATCTGGGAGCCATAAGAGAGGAGTCTTGAAATACTGAGAAATGATGCAGATCTCCAGCTATTGGTGCCATGTGTATCTGCACCTGCACCAAAGCAGCCAGACAGACGCTGTGGGCTGCACCTGCTTCAGCTCGGCGGAGCTCACTGCTCCTGTGGGCTCCAGGTCTGAGGTGTCTGTGTGTACACTGGTGTGGTCCCTGTGGACTGCTGCCCTCTGGCCAGTGTCCTGGCAGCCCTGCTCCTCATCTCTGCAGAGCTTCAAACCTGTCTTTGTCAACTTGAACTTCTCTTTACCGTGCAGCAAATCAATGTGCTAATGAGATCTGAGCGCTGTTGAACCTCTTTCAGCTGTGGCTTTTTGGTCTAAGCAGGTGTAAAAGAAGAGCTAACCTTAATCAGTTACTGTCACGGGTTCAGCCAATAACCAGGTGACAGATGCTCTCTGTTATCCCCCACCACCCTCCTGGGGGAAGGTGACAGGGGAATAAGGGAGAGAGACTTTTGAGGCTGGAAAAACCCTAGAACAGTTTTAATGAAATAGAAAATAATAACAATAATAATGATGGTGAATTATATACAAAGATGTAAATATATTCTGATACATGAATGAATATGCAAACATGGAGCCCACACTGCCCAGGTGGTGACTGTGTCCAGACCAGAGCAGCCCCAAACTGGGCTCGGCAGCAGATGGGGGTGCCTGGGGCCAGGGTCCTGGTGACCTCTGCAAATGAACCTTGGAGTGGCCACACTGGGCCTGCTCAAGGAGGTGGGGGAAGGCGCCCTGTCCCTGTGCCCCGTGTTCTTCTCCAGAGAGCACACAGGCCGCAGGCACAGCGGCAGCACAGGGAGGGGTGGGCAGAGGCGCCCCCAGCCCCCAGCACAGCAGCGCCAGGAGCCAGGGGAGGGCTCAGCACCATGGCCCAGCACAGGCGGCAGCAGCTGGGGGGGCCCGGGCAGGCTCGGGGCAGCACCAGGCATTTGTATCTGGGGGCTCCCAAACCAGGACAATCACTTTCTTGAAAAACACTTCTTACACTGGTTTTCTCATAGTAGGAAAAAAAATCCTGTCTGCCAAGTAGAAGGAGCCTGCACAACCTTGCCTTCCATGAGCACTTCTGCAAGTGAGGAACTTGTATCACAGAATCACAGAATCCTAGGGGTTGGAAGGGACCTCGAAAGATCATCCAGTCCAACCCCCCTGCCGGAGCAGGGTCACCTAGAGTCCATCACACAGGAACGCATCCAGGCGGGGTTTGAATGTCTCCAGCCAAGGAGACTCCACAACCTCTCTGGGCAGCCTGTTCCAGTGCTCTGGAATCACAGCTTCTGGTCTATTCCCTTTGATTTCTTGTGCTCTTCTTCCAGATTTTTGGATAGACTTTCCTGGGTCTTTGAACCCTGATAGCTTTAGTCTCATTCCAGACTTCTTCAGTTTGGGTACCCAGTGTGCAATGTGATGAGCCTCAGAGGGCAGTAACTCGCTGGAGGTGATGGGGCATCCTCCTCATGCCCTGTAGGTAACAGATGCTTCAGCCTGGAGGAAGGGAGCTGGGTCCTAGTGGTGATGCTTTGCTTTGTGTTCCCTTTATTTGTTCTTTATTGATCTCTGAAATCCATTTGATGCAATATTATTGAGTCCTAACTACTCCCATGTGTAATCTGGGTTTTGTCACTAATTGTGTGATGTTTGCTTTGTTAAGTGCTTACCTGGGTATAACGACACCTTTCAACATTGGCCTGCCCATTTTATGCCTGTCAATTGAAGGAGAAGAGACAGTGCAAGAACAAAAACTGTTTTCTTATTATGATAACTTACATGATCAGGCAAATTCATGCAAAATAAATGTGTTATGAGGGAGCAGTGATAACAGAGCCCTTGCATCATCCTGTGTGTGGCCATGGTAGGGCTGGCTATTATGAATGAATGGAATTATTTAAACTGGGGCTTTTTCCTGGTAAGTCATCCTTTCCTTCCTTCTCTGCCCTTTCTCTTGCTTGGAGGATCTTTGTGGACATGACAGGGCTCAAGAGCTGAGGAAAGGTTATTCGAATGTAACTTGTATGGTAGGGTTAAACACTGCTATTTGCTTTCCCCGGGTATATCTTCCCCATAACACCTACCTCAACTGATAGAGCACTGTGTCAGTAAGGCCAGAGGAGTGTAGTCACTATCCATGTTGTAATATCTCTGACCCAGAAGAGTGTTTCATGGGGAAGCCAGAGCAAAACAAAAAATGTGGCTTAATTTAAAAGTCTTCCTGGTAAAAAAATGTGTTGACTGTTAGAGCAAAATGTGAAAGCATCATTAAGTGCTGTAAACATCCTATTAAGAAAACACAGTTATTTAGAGTGGTTAGCCCTGATTTGCCGTGCTGTGCAAAGGACATGTAATTTATAACTTTTTTCCCCCTGTCACCTTGAGTAAAGAGGACGTTGCAGATTAATGGTGAGGTGGTGAAGGGGACAACTGGCGAGAGAGGATGTTGCTAGAATAAATTACCCCGAACTTCCCAGTTTAAGAGTCGGTACTGCTGCTCTTCACTGTCCTTTTGTGGCACCCTTTCCTCCTTAGCACTAAGACACTCTCCAGAGGCTGGCTGAGGGCTTAGCCAGAAGGGTAAGCTGCTTTTTGCTCTTTATGTGCCTGGGCTCCTTTGTGCGATTCGGGGCCTGGAGTCCTTTCAGCTGTGAGGGTCACATTTCCCTTCTGTCTCAGGGGTTATATCACTTCTAGAAGTCACTGAACTGTTTTTGGCAGCGAGGAGGAAAGGTGTGTGATGCTGACGTGAGTAAATGCCAAGGCTGTAATGATAGAGTTTTCCTTCTGTCTTGTTCCTCCCCAGAAATGCTCGAGACAGGCAGGACATCTCAGCCATCTGTAATTGAAGGCATTAGGGCTTTACTCGGCTCTGCTTACATCGGTGGTCTCAGGCATACAGTCCACTGCAATTATATATTGCTCCATGCTTGATTTTATGGTTCTGCTCACATAAACTTCTGCTGGAGATTTTTCAGGCATAAGTAAATCTGAAATGTACAGATCATTAGAGGAAGTATTGAACCATTTACTTGTAGAATAGACATAGATTAACTGGGAACGGATGAGTGCGCTTTTATCACATAGCATCAATAGTAAGACTGAAAATTTCTTTGGGATAAAGAAAAAAATCATTGTTTGCAGTTACAAGGAGATGAGGGACATCTTGAAGAGCATGGTGTGAGATGCACAGCAGCCTGCATCCCCTAAGTGGAAGTAAATATTTGTAGGCAGACTTCAGTCCTATTTAAATGAAATTTCATAAGTAAAAAAAAAAACCACATTGAGAAGGTGCACAGGGAAAGGAGACTGGCACTGAGCCGTGCTTCCTCCCCTCACCTGCCCAGGTGCTGGTAACTTGCTCTCTGCCCGCCAGTGTGGTGTGGGGAAGCATTGCTCTCCCCTCCTTCCTCAGGACTGGAATGGCAGCAGGAATCGATTCAGAGGGAGAGGCCTATGGCCCATGTTTATTGAGCAGGTCAGACTAGGAGATTATAGTGGTTCATTCCGCTTCTCTAATCTAATAACCTGCTTTTATCCAGTTACTCTCTGGACTTTAATTTGAGCTACTATTCGATCAGAGCACAAACAAATGATAGAAGACCTCAATGACAGCATGCCAGAGGAAACGCTACAAAACCAGAATTAATTGAAAATATATATTCCAAGAGTGAGATATGGACCCTTTTTCTAACAGACTTAGACTTGGATATTATTACTGAAATACTGGCAAATTCACACATCAATGTAAATTGTCTCGCTGTATCTGTCAACAGGCACCTAAAGCAGTAATAAAGGCAGAATAGCTCCTCATAAATATCCAATATCCTAATTATCAGAGCTTGACTTAACCAATGGCAGGGTAATAAAAAATGAGAATTTTTTTTGATCTTTTGCCATGAAATATGCATACTTTATTCTTTGAAGACTGACTGCAGTGTCACAACTTTTGTGGCAAATAGAGCATGAAGCATATTGTCAAAAATATGGTTAGGGAATATGAAGCCACTAAATATTTTATCTTCCTGGCAATGTACTAGGAGAAAAGTATAAACCTTAAATCTATCAGGTGCCTCCTCCCACCTCTCAAACTGTTTTAATAATATAGAAATTCAGGTTCCTGAGAGAAAAGCAAGACATCCATTTTCCAGTGTGCTTTGATATAGTGAGTATCATGAATTATGTAGTCTTTGCATTTGGTTTAAAATGTCATCAGAGTGTGTCTCTACGAATTGTTTAGCAGTCGCACATTATGAATGTCCGTTTTTGCTTTCCACTGATCAATCAAGATGTGCTGGTTGGTGCAAACCTGGAGATGGGGGGACAGGAGGAACCCTGGGGAGGGACAGCGTTGTCCCTTCTGGCAGGGTGAGGCCTCTGCGTGCCGTCCTTCTCACTGAGCCTCCTTGGAAGAGCTGAATGGAGGCTTCCCAGACTGTCCCCACACATGGCTGCAGTCACAGCTGGGATCAGCGTGATGAGGAGGAGCTCTGGCCTTCCTCCTGGGGAGGGTGTGTGGGGCTCACATCCCCCTTGCAGTCCCAGAAAACTCTGGCGTTCACTCAAAGTGTCAAAATCCTGTGCATCAAATGATTTCTCGAGGAGACCTGGAAACAGGAATACATTAGAAACAGATCTTACTGGTGAACTTTGCTCTTCTGGTGTAGGAATTTAAGTACTTTGTACAATGGAGCTGGCATAAAAACGTTGTGTTCACAAGGTTTGAAGTAAAAAGGACTTGGAGCATATGGTAATGTTTTGACATCAGTGCTTTTCGGGAGGTTTTGCAACAGGGACTGTTGCTTTTTTGGTGACAAAAGCTTACAGATGAATGTACGTAAAGCAGAGGAGTCCGATTTTTCACAACCTGGGAAAAAAAAGCTCCTTGTTGTAACACATTGCTCATGCTCCAGGAGTGCTCACCTCTCTATTTTAAAGCACGAGAATGTGGATCAGCTGGGACAGTGCTGAGAGTACATCTTTTAGAATGGATATTCTATCATCTTGTCTCCGGCTTTATACTCCCTGCTGAACAAATCCGCCAACATGACACTGGATACTGATGTTTGTGTGGTTATGAAAATATTGGCAGAACTCCATTGTTTTGCTATTTAATTCTTAATTTACATTTTTAATGTGCTATGTCCTCGTTCATATTACAGGTTTTACTCTTCTGTGTACATCTATAATAGAATGATTTTCTTTTTGCCTAAAAAGTAATTACAAACACTAAAGAGCTGTTACAGTTGCACTGTGTTTGAATTAAGGACTGTGTCTGTCTTTTAAGATATGCCTCCCGAGGAAGGGAGTACATCTGCAAGGGACGGGGGAAAATAGAGTAGGCATGTGTTACAGAATAGGTAATTTTTTAAGTGTTCTGCCTGAGCCACAGATTGCCTTCCAGTAATCAGGCTGGCAAAAAAAAATATGCAATAAATGATGGGGACTGGGGACCCAACCTCTGAACAACCTGGCTCAACGTATTTATTAGTCCTCCTTCCCTCCCTCCTCCTCAAGTCCCAGTTTTTGTGGGAAGGATGACATGTTTTTTGCCAACCCAAGGAAATAAGGGCTTAGCAATACTACCTTCACTCTCTGCATCCAAGCGGTGTTTTTAAATTGCTGTGTCCAGTAAAACTTTTTTACTGGACTATGATTTGTGCCAGAACTAAACTGCTGGTAATTGGTTTGGTTTTCACCTCCAGAAGAACTCACCCACAGAAAGCATCCTTATATGAGTGTATCTTTGTGCTGTATTCGCACAGTGCTCGAGCTGCTAGGGAAGACAGAGAAATACCACGTCCACTGGCTGAAACAGGAGCTGCAGCCACTCAGGTCCTGCTCCATCCTGGGAGCTGGGAGTGATCAGCCCTTCCCCAGGCTCGCTGGAGCTGTGAGCTGCAACAGGTGCCACCTCCTGCATGGAAAAACCAGAGGCGTGAGCTGTCACCCAAGTGTCACCCAAGTGTCTGCGAGCATTTTATCCCATTAAACAGGCTGTCATTCCCAGTGATGAATGACTTAGGGAATGGCAATACAGTGAAAATATTGATGGCAGGTTTCAAGTATAGTTTAAGGGCTCTGAACCCAGAGCAATGACAGCAAACAGCATTACATGGGACAGGCTTCTGAACTAAGCAGTGTAGGCACGGGACACCTCAGTGCTCCCATGTTGGTGCTGTGGTTCCTGTGTGCTGCAAATGCACTGGGGAGTACTTCTTACTCACAGTGCCTTGCTCCAGCAGAGAGCTCTAAGTTGCTGTGAAACCTGGAAGCGTTAGGGCCCCTTCCGTTAGTGCATGCTCTCCCCCAGCAGGGACCATGTGTGTGCCTTGGCCAGAGCGGGCAGGAGCCCGGGAGGGAGCAGCAGAAGCAACCTTTGCTGTGTAGTCACAGAGGGACTTGCAGGAAGACTTGGAACAATTCACTGAGAGTAGGAATTAGACTGGAAACAAGTTTCTACATACGCATGCAGACCTGTGCATTTTTATGAGGGCTCATTAAGTTGTGGTTGAGACAAAAGAGCTGTGGGGAATGGGAACCAAGTTGTTCAATGGAAGAAATAGAGTATTGATTTGATTTAGGGCATGTAATGAACAGTGCTGAACCAACAAACTCCTCTTTGGGAGGTGCTCCTGTTAGAGCTTTCTTGAAGTTTAAGGCATGGATTCTGTTCTGGGAATCTGAAAAATACAGAAATACTTCTGGTGAGGTTCCTCACTGTGCTGCTGAGGAGCTGGAGGCTCAGAGGGCACAAGCAGAGGAAGGGGAAAGGGTGAGAAGAGGGGCAGAATTAGGAGGAGCCCACACCCTGCAGTTTGGCTCAGCTGTCGCTGAATCCCAGGGTTACCTGTTCATCCGTATCCCTCTCCTCCCTTTAAAATCCCCGTGTGCAGATTACAGGGTCTGTGGGCCTGTGAGAGGGGTGGGAGCTGGGAGCAGGAGCCCTCCCAGGTGTTGGGGGAGCAGAGGCAAACTGGCCCTGGGGTGGGTGTCACTTGCCCATGCCTCGGTGGGAGAAGGATGACAGCACCTGGGGTGGTGCTTCCTGAGGCAGGAACGAAAGGGGGGACAGGTGCCCAACCAGACCCCAGGGCTTTTGTTCTTGTTGCTGTCCAAGTGCAACTCGCAGGGCACACTGAGCGCTTGCAGGTACTGGAGAGGGAAATGCTCAATGAAGCTTGGACATCTTGGGAAATAAGACAAATCTGATGGGCCCAGTCCCCTCATTCGGCATTTGCAGTCCAAAGTTGGATGAAGCCCTGCAGTGGAGGGGAGACACACAGATAAATGTTTAAATTGAGATAAAAGCATCCAGGAGAGCTCCATGGAGAGCGTTGTGACTGATTTGGGCAGTCAGCAAAGCACACCTGTACATTAACCTGTCTCCCACTGAGCTTTCAAGGTAGAAGAATGTCTGCAGAAACCTGTTTGACCCCTGGCTTATCCTGTATTTGAATGCAATGTTTTATGGCCGTGGAAATCCGGGATGAGCCAGCGTGCTCTGTGGGCTGCTCTCATCAGCCCTCAGGTTTGGAGGGAAGCGTTACCGTGCCGTTCGGGGGCATTCTGCTGCTGAGCGTTGTGGATGTGGGAATTGTAAAGTAAAGCTCTTGTTCTGAACAAGTATTAAAAGCTGTAGGATGGTTTAGGAGCCCAGGCAACTGGTTCCTTTCACTGAAAGGCATTGCTGCTGGGTGTTTGCAAACAGGAGTAACGCTTGCTCTGGCGAGTAGTCCCGCTGATGGCTTAGTGGGAAGCTCCTGGTGGAGCACTGAAGGATTTCTAGGATGAGGAGTTTGCCAAGCAGCTCTTTGAAGTGAGACTGCTGTCTTTAGATCTGACTCTGAGATACCTGCACCATTTTCAAGCTGATGTATTTACCTAAGAGACATGTAAAAACGTGAATTAATCTACTCCAGTTCGAATTCGTAAGACTCTGTGCATGCTGGACAGCTTTGCTGGGGTCACTGGAGATCTGTGATGTGTATCTTGGAGCCTAAATGCTCGTTGTGTGGATTTATACTCTTAACCAGTTGTTTAATGCTTTATTTTCTTTTACAATGCCATAATACTGCTAAAAATAAATGTGTGGGGTGGTTCTATGTCCTGATTTGGACTTCTCTTGAATCTACCTTTCGAAGGCGCTGGTGGGGGAAGGCTTGGGGCATTCTCTCATGGACAAGTAGGAGGAGTTTGCCATCTTAGTCACACTTTATGGGTTTTTTCTACATGAGATGTTTATGGAAAGACAGACCGTTATCCAAGAGAAATTACACAGCCCCGATGGAAGCCTGTCTCTCCTGTGTGGGTTCGTGTAGTCAGACTTTCTTCAGAAACACCAACAAGTTGTTCAGGAATGTTTTAAAAGTGGCTCTTGCGATGGTTTCCCCTTTAAAAGCAGTGGGAGAGCGCAGGAGGGGGCAGCACTGCTCGGCAGGGCTCGGGTGCGCTCGGCAGGGTTCGGGTGCGCTCGGTGCGCTGAGCGGCGCAGAGGGACTCGGTGCTCACCCAGCGGCCGCCTGGAAGGCGCCCAAGGCGGGAGGGGGATGCTCTGGGAAGGGTTTGTATCTGCCGCTCGTGTCTTCTCCAAGGAAATACATTGGAAATGCCACTCTCGGCTCCCTGGACAAACGCTCTGCGGCTTCCTCAGAGCTGCACAGGGTGTAATAAACTTACTGCAGGGAGCCCACCGAGCACTTTGCTTTTAATGCAAAAGATGTCTTTAATCTTCATATTGCTTGGTGTAAGTTGTAAATTACACAACCCCGCAGAAAATGATATGTAAAGTAGGATTATGATCCTCATTTTTATTATGAAACTGGCTCTGCATGGTAAAAACTGATCCTCACAATCACTTCATTTTTCATTTACTCTCCAATTTACAGTTCACATTTTAAATTCCTTAGAATCTGGGTGGATTATTGTTATTTGGATATTGCAGATAGCAAAACGGATGCTGTGACCATAGTAGTTGGGGCTGACACGTACATGGAGCAGGCTTGGCGTGCCCATGGATGCACCAGTGCCCATGGATGCGGCTGTGCCCATGGATGTGCCTGTGCCCACGGATGTGCCTGTGCCCATGGATGTGGCTGTACAGAGCTGCTGGGGCAGAGGCCACAGTTGGAATGGGCTGCCCAGGGAGGTGGTGGAGTCACCATCCTTGGGGGTGTTCAAAAAACGGGTTGATGAGGCACGTGAGGCCATGGTCTAGTGGTCAGGAATATGATGGGATAAAGGTTGGACTTGATGACCCTGGAAGTCCCTTCCAACCAGAGTGGTTCTATGATTCTATGGAGACGTGGGGCAGCAGGGTGCTTGATGCTCCAGCCAGACCACAGCAGGTGGCATCCCCACAGCACCCGCTGCCCAGCCCTTGGGGAGCCGAGGTGGATGGAGCTCAGGGAAGGTTGGAAGTCAGATTTTGAAGCAGCACTGCAGACTTTTATGGGAAGGCTGTACTGGGAGTGAAGAGGGCACAGCACCCCAGGGTGCATCTCTGACACTTGAAGCTGGCTGTAACACCTGAGGGTGGTGGCAGTGCTGGTGTAGGGCAGTGGCTTGATAACGTTCAGACTTTTGCTGTGTTCTTACTGAGTTCTGCATTCTCTGCATCCTCAGCATTTACTGCTTTGGAGTTTGCAGTTGCTCTGACAGGGGGAGAGGGGTGCAACAGGTTAGCTGAGGGGCAGAGGGCTTTCAAGAGGGGTCAGCTTGAGGTGGGAGTGGGAACAGCTCATCAAAGAGAGGGGAAGGAAACTTAAAAATCCCGACAGGACTTTTTCTCTGTCCCTGATGCTCCAGATCCTTGCAGGCAGTGGCGGGTGGTCTGAGTGGCACAGATGCTGCAGTGGCCAGTACACACTTCTTTTGGGGGAGTTCAGCCTCTCCCTGCTGTTGTTTTCCAGCTGACATTGGAGTTATGGCACTAACTGGGTCTTCGGTTTAAAATGGGAGTAAAAAAATCCACCTCCAGGTACTCCCGTCTGGGGAGGCTGGATCTGCCCCAAGTGGTGAGAGCTGATTTGTGTGTCTGTGTCCTGTGCATAGTTGTATGAATGTCAGGAAGAAACAGAGGAGCTAGAGAGAGGTGAGGGGGCTCAGTATGACAGGAGAGAAGGTGGGGGAAATGAAGAGGAAATAACTAAATGCAAGAACAGGAGAAGGTTTAGTATAGCACATGAGGCACTAGCTCAAGTAATGTGAAGATCCTCAATGACTTACTGAGATTTTAATCCTAAAATAAAATTATTTCACTGCTAATGTTGAGTGCCCGAATGTTTCCTGACTGTTTGGGATTTCAGTTGTTTTCCCTCCATAGGTTGAAGTTTTTGTACTTAGCCTTTCCCTTCCTTCCTTCCTTCCTTCCCTCTCTCTGTCTCTTTCTAATTTAAACAAAATTGGTTTGGCTGTTTTTGATTTATGCAGGCATGGGGAAAATATGTTTTTCCCATATCTTCAGAATAAAATATATGCACGCTCAAGCCTAAGCTGGCTGGAACCAGCGATGTCAAATTAGCTTGTTTATAGGCCTCACTGGGGAGTTCCCAGTTTGGAGAAAATTGGTTCTGTGTTTTTAAGTTCTGAATGCGCTGGAAGTCAGCATTTTCATGTACACGCATTAGGGGGGGTTGTTTGGGTTTTTTCTCTTTCCCCTAATGCTTTTAACCTGAATCAGCTTTGAGCATTTAAGGATGCATTGCTAGGAGACTTACATTCAGTTCAAGTTGTCTTGCTAAAGCACTTTGGTCACACATGAGTGCAGAAAGTAGCACACTCTCCTTCCTTCTAAATAAACGTGTACGGGAACCAAAATGCAGTGGGGAATCTTGAATAATGCAAGCCCAGAGTTCCTAATGCAATGTTAACCATGGGAAATACTTTGTTTTCAGAACGATTGGATTTGTTTCAAAGACCTCTATCACCACGTCTGCGGCAGCTGCTGAATGACACGCTCTGTAACACACCACAGCAAACAGGTGTACAGGAATCTGTAAGTGCTTTAAATGCACTGATGCGTGCCACCTCCTTGTGCCTGGGTGCTCTTGGGGAAGCCCCGTGGGTACCAGCCTCCTACCTCTCTCTGGGGCTGAATTTGTCCCTGTGGTCCCAGGCATGGCCTCAGCAGCCTGGCAGAGTTCAGACCCGGCTGCTTACTCTGCTTCTAGACTTGGACTCACTGTTAATACAGATCCTGCTTTAGACAAGTGTTGGCTGATGTTCAGTCTGGGAATAGACTGGTAAGAGCTGAGGGCTAAAAAGAACAAGCAAATTAACTTGACCATGAAGTCCTTACCCAGCCTGTTAGCAGTTCCTGGTCTAATTGCTTCGTGAGAGCTGTGCTGGGTGCACACTCACTGCCTCCCATGGCCATGGTGCCGACGTGCAAATGCTGCTCCAAGCCAGCACCACCTCTCTCCAGTCGTGGCACTTGGTGCTTTAGGACCACAGCCTTCTGATTGTTAGGATTTCCTTATTTGTGCCTGTGCATGCTACTTTTTTCCTCTCCTGCTGAAGCTGATCCCTCTCTGCCTTCAAGTGCAAGCAGGTGATAGTACAAAATTTAACAGGGACCCCTATTTGCACAAAACAATTCACACCTCAGAGCTGTGTTCACTGGAGAGGAGGAAGGGAAAGGAGTTGGAGGCTCTCTCTCTTTCTCACCTTGCTATTCTTCTCTAGCCATTGAGTGGAGCTCCTGATGCCTGCCCCTTCCCTCCCCGCAGTCACCTGGGAGGATCACTGCTGGCACAGGAAAGGACATGTCAGGCTTGAGGCATCTGGTGAAAACCCCTGTAAAAGCAAAGGCAAGTTCTGGGAAGGGTGGGGTTCAAGATTTGAGGCACAGAAGGCATGCAGGGGGTGCTGGGCAGCACTGCGTGTCCCCATCCATGCACAGTTTGGTGCCTGCTCCCAAGACCCAGGGAAACATCTTCGTGCTGCAGCATTTAGCCCAAGTGGCTGTGTTTGCGTGTCTGAGAAAGTGATCCAATTTTGTGCTGTATTAATGTACTGCATCTCTAATGGAAAATCTGGTAGTTAAACTGTGGCTGGGAGAGGCAGTTCTTTCAGTCCTGGTGGATGTGTTTGACTCTCACACATAACAGCAGTTATTGTCAGCCCTTCAGCATAACCTACTTCTGTGTAAATGTATCCAAAATCCCTCTCCATCATCGTTAACATTTATCATTGTTAATGAAATTACTTACTTAATCATCTTAACCTTGATGCTACCCTGGATAAAAGACCTATGATATAGCTGTAAAGGAATAACTAGACATTCGATACAGTTGAAAAGATAGCACTAATTTATTTTAGCCTGATTTATGGTCGGTACTGCACAGCACGAAGCACTCTGTGCTGCTCTGTACATCACTTAGGGTCCATAGGGTAAATAACTGCTGTCCTCGCCATCCCAGAGGCTGCATGTGTGGCACTGTGGTTTTAGTTTCCAAAAAATATGTGTGTGTTTGAGCACTGGAAAAGCAGCTACGTTTGTGGCAGCTTTGTTTGTGTTATCACCCCTGCAGTGCTGGTGTGTGCCAGGGTTTGCCCTGGGCACGGGTGTGCTCCCAGCCTGGGCGGTGTGGGGCCAAGATTGGGCTGAGAGGGCCTGGGCAGGGTGGGTGAAGAGACCCAGGGACTTCTGAAGTGCTGGGTATCGACTCCATCAGAACAGGCTTAATCAGGATTTTACACACTTCTCTTCTAAGAGAAGTCACCTCCAAAGTCTTTCCCCTTTGGCCAACAGAATGGCTGTGCAGGGCCCAGATTTCCCCAGTAAAGATGCCCAGATTTAAAACCTGCCTTGGTAATTGTACTGGGCAGCCTGACAGAGAAGCAGGATATGCTGTATTATTTTTGGTTCTTAATTTTAATTCAAGATGACTTTTTCAGCCATACCTTTAATCATGTAGTGCATCTCCAATCTACAGAGAGGACTGGATCATTAGGATAATTAGAAGCCATTACGAGTAAAGGATAATATCACTATAAAGCTGTACAGATGTTCTGTATTCTTCAGGTCTCTGTCAAAGGAGGAGATTTAACATCTGTCAAATCCTATCGGTGATGTCTACTTTATTCCTGTAGCATATAGTAAGCTTGGAGGGATTCATCACGCTAGGCTCAGAATATTTTTTTCCTTCCTTGTTTTCCAGCAAAAAAGTGTTTTCTTCTTAAAATCAGTACAGAGACTTTTCTCTCACTCCATTACCCCCTCCCAGTATTTGGACTCAGGTATAACACTGGGAGTTCTTGCCAGTTGTTATTTCTCTCTGACTTCCAACTTGCTGTTTTGTCTGGCATTTATTCAGCCTGTGATCATCAATTCTGCATTATGTGGGCCTGTCTAACCTGTCACATTTTACTCCACTAAACGGAAGGGATGGCTCTGTGTAACCATTCCCATCTGTGATAGCCATAGCACTGGGACTGGACCTTGTACACCCACGTGTCCCCACAATATGGTCATGCTTTGAATGAGACTTATACCTGGGTGACCCCTGGTACTTCTGTGGATACATCCAGGTCTTGATGATTTTACACGCCATTTCAGTGACATTTTTTATTGTTATTTTTTAGAGAAGCGTGGTTCCTTTGTCATGTTGCAGCACGTAATTTCAGACTGCACTTTTAGATTTTGCCTCCTTCTCTCAAACGTATATTTTAAGGTTGCTGTCACTGTAGATACCTGAAATAGATTTCTGGATTATTTGAATGGATATCAAAAGGTATTTTAAGTCTAAATGTTAGATTTGGTTCATATCTTTCACTCTCTCTTGGTGGAAAGATGCTTTCAAAATGCAGAGCTCTGGTCCTATATCTGAATGATTGGCACAAAGATTTAATAATCTCTTTTGTCTTTATGGCAGTTCCATTTGTAGCAATTTAAGCATCAGTCTCCAGTGAGCCTGAGTCAAAAACTTTATTTAATAGGAGCCAGCTAAATATAATTTCCCATTTCTTTGATCTCTCCTATTTTAATTTGCTTCTTATCAGGTACCTGTAGGGCTAATTGATACAGTTGATGGTTTGTTGCTTATGGAAAGATCTCATTTAAGCTGCATGGATTATTGTTGGTGAGAGACTGTGGTATTCTTCTCATTACAGATGTGGTAGTGTAAGTTAGAGATGGTGTTGCTAACAAACACCCTGCAGCTGTTGTTGATAAGGGTTTGGATCCTGAATCCCCTTCCAGAAAGTTCAGTAAAATATAGGGAAGGGATCTGAACAACATCTGAAGCAAGTGCCTGTTGTTTAACACTGGGGTTTGTACCTCAGTCACCTGAATGTGGCCATGGAGGGGTGCTGAGTAACCAGGGGCATGCCAAGCTGCCCAATGATTTGGAAGATGTGACCATGAGCACAACATTTGCCTTTTGCCCTGCAGCAGCAGTTGGGATTGCTGGGTCAGGATCAGGCCTCTCAGGCTCCCACACTCCACGGTGCAGGCTGATGTCCCCAGTGTTATGCTCTGGGGACGTTTTTGGTCCATAGTCTTAGCTGTGAAGTTGCAGAGAGAGCACCCCTTCTGGAATAGTGTGAAAGCTGGGTGTAAGCAAGGCAAGGATGAAAAAAACACAAAGAAGAACTGAGTGTGGCCACTGGGTGTCCCAGCTGCTTCCACTCACCTGGGTGTCTCCTCAGCCAGGACAACCTTTGGCAAGCAAATTGCATCCCAAAACACCATTCGTGGAAGTAGCTGAGGAAAAGAGTAACATCCGAGCCCCTGATTTCTCTTTTGCTACATCATTTGTTACTCAGAGCAGCAAGAGGCAAATAGTGCTTCAAAATCCCTGGAGGGAAGCATCTCCAGAACAAGTGTGAAATGCAGGAAGGACGAGACAGGCTTGATTGATGTTTTGTGTTACTGCCCAGACTCACTGGAGATTTAGCCTGCTGTTTGCATTTCCCTTTGCCTGAAGATGAGTGTTGGGAATTGGTGAGGGCAGCTCAGTCCCTGTGCCCTCCTCACCTGTGGAGACCACCTGAGCATGTATTTGTAGAAGAAACAAACAGCCAGTCTTTCATGTTGGGAATTTTTGTGCTTCTGTCGTCTGATGAGGACCTTGGTGCTTGTGAAGTTGAGCTCAGGTGTGCGCATGTACGCACAAGTGCATTCTACTAATTAGAGGCAATTTAAAAACCAAACTCTTCTGCACTATTTAAAACACAATAACCAGCTTTGCTCCCTAAGTGTTAATCATCTCCTGCTGTTCAGTCTCTGAAGCTAAAACCCTCTACTCACTTCAAAACCCTCTCTCAGTAACCGGGTGTGACATCGCAAAAAGTATTCTGAGGACTTCAGTCTGGGAGAAAGCAGATGTGTTTAGGAGAATAAAATCACCAAGGTCTTTGGATCTACAAAGAAACTCCAGGCAAGAGAAGAATCAATGAAAAAAACCCAACTAGTCAGCTTAAGTGGAAGTGCTTTAAGATGAGGTTTCTCAAGTCTCCCTGGCATATGGCGCAGGCGCTGTGGGTGCCCACGTGCCCAGGAGGAGTGTGGCAGAGGAGGGAGAGAGGGGGGTTGGTCTGGATGTGCTTCCAGGGTCCCTGGCCATGTGCCACCTGTGCTCAGGGAGGGGCTGGCTGTCTCTTTACCTCCAAGTCCCAACGTGAGAGCAGGCACATCGTGCTCTAGGTCAGTTATATGAAAGCTGTACATTCCCAACACGTTTCATCGCTGGGAGGCAATGAATTATCTGATGTGCAGGTGCACGTACCCATCTCCCTGCAGAGAGGAGACATTCAGCGGGGGTGTGGCGTGCTCCTGGTCCCTCCCAGCCTGGCTCCCTCGCCTCCTGCTTTCTCAACCACTCTAAAGATCAGATTCTGCCACACCATCACCGCTGCGAGATGGAGTGTGTTACTCAGCTGAACCTCCAGATAAAGAAAGGGTTGAGAAATTGCTACAGTCACTGACCCATGCATTTATTTTAATTGAGTCCATTAGCCTTAATTTTATAATTTCTAAATTAACTTTGCACATTTCCAAATGGCCTTAATTACTTGATGGAGGGAGTTAGGCTGTAACAAAACTAAATGCATAAAAACGGTATCAGTTACATCAGTATCAGTGGTTTCTTTTGTAATATAATGCTGCCAATTTAGATCAAGCAAATTGCTTAGAAAATGCATTGTTGAAGCATCAAAGTTACTTTAAGTCATTCTAGTTAGTAAGAAAAAACCCCAAACCTCAACTGGATGTTTCTACATGCAGGGTCCTCCCTCTGCTGAAGTCTTTGTGCATGTTAAGCACCTATTTTAAGCACGATTTCAGTGCTTACAAAAGTTGTTAGGATGCGAACATCAAACCTCAAATTACCTCGCTCTATATCAAAGTCCTCATCAAAACTTGGGGTCATTCTCTGGAATTTTAATGCCAATCTGTGAAGAAAGTTCAATTTTTCTATTACAATCTTCAATGTGGCTTTCTTTTGGACCTGCTAGAAGGATGTTCCAGTTTCTAGTCCCACAGCCTGGTGAGGGAAGGACATCTAGACAGGAGCTGTTTAATCTACAGAACATATTAGAGATTTTTTGAGACCATGTTCTTAAGGGAAAGTGCTGTAGAGCAGCCAAATCCCTAGTCTTTATTTATTTGTAGCAAATCTAGTGAATAAAAGAAGGTTTCCTCAGTCCATTAGGAGATGCGAAGTGACGAGTGGTTTCAGAGGGCTTATGGGCTCTGCCTACTGGAGGCAGCTGATAGGAAGTAGATGATAAAAAAATCAGTTGCCTTTCAACTTGTGGTTTTGGTTTTGTTAAAATTTGCATAGATGCAAAAAACCTCCACCCTTCTTAAAAACCTTACTTTCCTTTTGAGAATGATGCTGAGACTTGAATTGAGTCCAGCTGGCACATTACCCCGAACGGCTGTTGCTGGTGTCCACCTCATGACATGCATCTTGTTGGATTTTCCTCATTATTGAGAAGTGCCAGACTTTAATGCTGAAATGCCTTTGTTGCCAGTGACTGCGAGGTGAATATTTTAATGTTTTCCCTGAAACTTTGATGTTTGGCCTTCTTCACGGGTAGCATTTCCTGGAGGCACTGTGAAGTGTAACCAAGTGTATGAAGGATCAGCTACTACGGCTACAAAATTGCTGCTGTTCTAAACTTCTTAGAGCAAGATGTGAAGGCTGAAATTTTACTTTTATTCAAAGTAAGAAGGGATGTGAATTAGAAGTTGTGGTTCTTTCATCTTTATCTAGAGGAAGTAAATTGGGAGGAGTAGAAAAACAAGAGTTGGGAAGTAGCTTATTCAAAAGAGAATTTTATATATTTGGGGTTATTAATATGCAGCAGTGGCATCTGTGCTTGAGAGTGAACGTAGAGGCTTGAGCAGGGAGCTCTGGTACAAGGTGTGAAGTTGTGGTCTGTTTGATTAGCAGCAGTGCTCCACAACTGACGTCGAACTGGGACAGGCAAGACCAATTTACACATCCTTTTATTTGAAGATGCCAAATGTTTCTTTGCAGATGTGGATGCTTTGATTGAAGCTTAGAAACGGAAGACTCTTAATAAAGTAGGCAGCATCAAGAGGTATAGCTAGATTAAACACTCTTTTCCCTTCCATCTTCCATTTCAAAATATTGGTGCTTTTCTCCTCTTCTGCACTAAGATGAACTCCCTCCACTTTTCCTCCCCTTACTCCCTCCAAACAAAACCTTCTCTACCAGTGATTTGATGGCAGGGGTATTGTTGGAGGTAAACAGCAGAGCCAAGGCTATGATGTAGTCTGAACTTCCAGACCATTGGCTATTTTGAGGTTGGGTCTTTGTGGCTATGTCAGAAATTTCCCCTGTGACTGGACAATCTGTTCCTGGGGAAAGTTTTGTTTAAAAATATACGTGTATTTCTGTAAAAACTTAGACCTAATACATATTTTTTCCAAGGTCGGCAGTGGAGAAAACAAACCCCAGATAGAGAATCCTCTGGAGTTCTGGTCCCAGTGGGACCTAGGTTATTTTCAGAAAATATGGACCTGTTAAATGTGATTTTTATTATTCTACTTGAAACAAGTTACTTTGTTGCTTACTCAGTTGGTTATGAATCTGAAATACCTCTGAGAAAAGGGGAAAAATAAAAAAATAGAAAAAAAAACAAACTCAAAGAGCCAATGTAAGGGGAACTGATAATATTTCAGATGGTGGTGATTCTAAAGACGTCACCAATGAATTGTAGCGTTCAGGTGCAGGTGAGCTCTGGTGCCCTGCACATTTATGGTGCTACATTACTAATAACAGGAGTCAGAGAGGGAATTGAGGAAATCTTTACAGGAGTAGCTTGCTCTGCTGTCACTACCAATTTCCACGGTCTAATCTTTCACCTCCACGGCCTCCACTACACGCTGCCGTCCTCTTAAGTGCAGAATAGCAAATATTTCCCAGCGTGCAAGGATGTATTCCAAACCCATTAAATCTTTCAGCTCAGTTCTTTTGTTGGAGTACCTGGCTTGGCGGTTATAGCATTAATTTTTTTCTAAAGCCACTGAAGGCCTCTTCAGTTACAAGTACTGGAAGGAGTCTAAGAGTCCATTTAAACTGTGCGTGATCCTTTTCTCTTGATCACTGTCTGACTTCATTTGACTTGGGTTTTCCTCTATTTTTGTTAAAGATTGCGATGTTAAAGGCTACAAATATTAAAAGTTTAGAGAAAAAGGAAAGTGACAGGACACAAAGGGTCTTGTTGAGGCTCTGTAAGATCTAGAAAGGCAGTTTCTTCCTTTTTTTTTGTTTTTGTTCAGAGTTAAATGAGCGATAAGGGATAAATTAGATGGACTTCTTGAACTTTTATCATACTCCTCCATTGAGTAAAAAGCATGTGTAGAGTTACAGGAATCTGGACTCTCTGAAGAAGACCTATGGAGAGCTGTCATGTGAAGAAGGTGCAGAAATGAATATAGTCCTGACCTAACTGAAAACTACCTTTTTGATTTGCAAGAGGTTGCAGTACAGATGGTGATGTTCAGATTGGAGGCTTTAATGGGATGTACTGCATCCTTTGATGTTTGATAACAATCAGCATCCTTTTATGTTTAATAATATAGAAACAGCAGCCACAAGCTGTGATGGAATCCTGGTGAGGCCTGAGCCATAGGGCTAAGCCTGTCCTCCTCCTGCCCTACTAAATCCCAGCTGCCTGATGCCTGGTTCCTGCAGAGGCTTGTTAGCTCAGAAGTTTGGTCTCCCCATGGCAGTGGTGTGAGTGGGAACCCCACAATTAAATGAGGGAATTTTGTATCCAAGCCAGTGCTAGAACCACTGTGTTACCATGTAGAGAATAAATGCCTTTGTCTCCAGTGAGGCTTGCAAAAAGCTGACACTATGTTTTGTGAGGCACCAGAGGTGAGGTGCTGTCTGGAATTCACCTCAAGGGCTTTTTGGAGAATGGAAAAGCCCCTTCCTGGATCCCCGAGGGGCTGAGTCTGTAGATATGACCCCAGTTCATTTCAGACTGGGGAGTCAAGGTAACCCTTTAGTGTCCCATGTGCTCCCACGTCCATGACGTCCCACAGTGTCCCACCACACTAGGGTTGGGTACCTGAGCTTGGAGGGGCTTTGCAGCTCCTGTGTGACACTGGCATCGAGTGCTCCAGGCTTGAGAGGCCTTCATAACTTTCCAGGTCTTTTCAGATAAGAGTGTGCCAACCATAATCTTTGAGAGGTTAAATTTTGGATTTAAATAGAGCACTTGGTTCTCATACTGAGAAAATAGAGGGGTTCATGACAAGTATGTCAGCTGTAAGCTCATGACTTGTAGAGGGCAAAACTGCAGATGAGCTACCTACAGTCATAGAGGTTTCCTTCAGGCTTCTTAGCAATGAGGCAAGTATGATCCAAGGTGAGTGTTCCCAAGAAGTTGGAGTAATGGACACTTTTTGTGGCAGTGGGGTTTCCCCTGGAATATGGTGGGGACTTTGAGGGCATTCAAGAAAGGGATGACCGTGGCAATGATGTCAGGATGGACAGAGGGATGGTGCAGTTTGGTGGCACCAGGCTATCAGAATAGCCTCCTTATTTATCTCAGCATAATGAAAGTGGAGAGGGGATGTGAATTGCTGCCTATAAATACATCAGAGAAGTAAACACCAGGGAGAGGAAGGCGCTAGTTCAGCTAGAGGACAGTGCTGGCACAAGAACAAATTGGTAATAAACTGGCCGTGAATAAATTTCAGATGGAAATTAGAAGCAGCTTTTTAATCAGTAAAAAGGTGAGGTTCTGGAAAAGCCTTTCACTGGGATTCTGGGGGCAGATGGCTCTTAATCAGTTTATTAGAGGGATTGTGTGATGTGGTTGTCTCCAGTATCAAGGGACTGGGCTCCTTGACCTATACATCCCTTTAGCGCTGTGTTCCTACATATTATATTTAGTAATTATCTCTGAATTGCCAAAGTGCACTGAGGACAGAGGAGTGCTGTATTCTTCTGGTGCAATGTTATTTTTCAGAAAACTTATCAAACTGTGGATGTACAGGGATGAGGATGGGGTTGGGCACCTTCTTATTTAACCTGCTTTAAGATGAAACCTGGGGACTTAGTCACTTGGGGGACATTGGCCATATCTCTCCCCACTCTATAACTAATTTAATTTCTGAAACTTGCGCTTCCAAAAAATACTGGCTGCTTAGAATTGGAAGTGTTAGAGGATATATAATATTCAAGGTTACCTTATGATTAAGGACAGCAAGCTACCGTGGCATACACTAGGTGCTAGCACAGCCTCGTCCTCAAACAGACCAGAAACTAAGCATTACAGCTTGCTACTTCCCATAGTGGCAAACACTTGGAGCAATAGAGAAAGCAATTTCTTACCTGGCAATTGTTTTACCCGTTTTCTTTTGAACATCTAGAACCATCACTCTCAGGTCCCTCCCTTCTGATCGGCTGATTGACAGTTGCGATGGAAAAAGCAGTTGGCTGCTAAAATAGTCCAAACTCTCTCTAGTTTTGTACTTGGGAGTGTGAGTTTTCAAATGAATCCTGTGAGGCTAATGGAATGTGATTGGCATCTGCCACTGGCACAGCGAGGAGAGGAAAGACCTCCGTTCCTGACCGGGAGAAAACCGACACTTTGCAAAAAGCTATTCTTTTGCCTTCATTCATCATCTCTCAGAGTTCAAAACAATGGCTAAACAACAGAAAACAAATTCTAGATCCTGTGTCTGCTTTTTGAAATGCTAAAAAGCAAATCAACAGCTTGATTCTTCTTAGGCTAAGAGGTCTCAGAAATTAAGTCAAACTATGATGAATGTACCATAATGCTGAAATTCCAGCAATGATTACTCTGTAAACATTATAAACAGCTAGTCTGGGGGAATGATTTGTTTTGCATTGAACAGAGTGCTCTAGTTGTGACTGTCAGCAGAATCTAATACTGGTCCCAAAACCCATTTTTATTTTAAAAAAGGTGCAATAAGCAGATCAAAGAATGTGAGAGAAGAAAGAAATCTAAATACAACCACACATAAGCTCAGAAAATATCCTCTGCACGAAGGATGTGCAATCATAAAATGCCATTTGTTTATGTAAGTTTTAAAGCCTTTTGTGCATCTTATTGACTGTTGTGTGTCATAAAGCTTTTTGCATTTGAGCACTGAATTCTGCTTTGCTCCCCAGCGTGGGGGGAAGCACGGGGTGGCGCAGAGCTGCTCGTGTTGGCAGGTGTAGAGGTGGAGGGTCACGTTCACGCAAGTCGGATCTACTTTGTGTTCTACTGTGTGATAATGACCTCAAGTTTTGACAGAGCTCTGGTGCATGAGATCAGCAGTGTGTGCCCATTGCCTCTGCAGCACACAGTGCAGCTGCTCTGCAGAGGCACGGGGCTGTTGGTTTGGGGCTGTGTCTGCAGTAGACGCTTGCTCAGAGCGCTGTGAATTAGCAGTTCAATTACTGGGAAGAAAACAGCAATCTACTGTCAAAGTACATCGAATCGATAGGTCTCCTGCAAGGACTGGAGATTAGCCCCAGATTTCCCAAATGTTCTAGTCCCCCTTCAACAAAGTTATTATTTATTGACGTTGTAATCTGTTTTCCTTCTAGCTGAGCGGGAAGTGTTAGGGGAGGAAACCCCTGAGTGCTTTTCCATATGATCCTCTTATTCTCTGAACTGGATGGCCAGCTTCTCCTTCAAATTGAGTTTGTTGAGCATGATATGCAAATAAGGAATAAAATACTTATTTTTCGTCTCCATTTTTCCAGGGGAAGAGAGGATGGCCCAGTGCATGCTTAGGACTCAAACTGGAAAGTAATCTCTCAAACCTTAAACATTTTTTTCAGTGAAGGTGCAACTCATTTCATTACCGGTGAGACCAAATTCATGTGTTTTGAGCATTTCTGTTTCATGATGCTGGTAACACTCCTGAGTCCTTTAGTATCTGCTCTGTGCCCTTTGCAGCCTGGCCAGGCAGCAACTGGAAACCGAGCTGCTGTGAGAGCCCAGCTGAGGGATTTTGACACAAGAAGTTATTTCTGAAAAACATGATGTTGGACTAATCTACCATGAAGCAATCTCATGCTGCAATGGATTTTCCTGGTGCCCTGGCAGAGGCTTGTTAGGAAAAGGCAGTGAGTGGGTTTCAAAGCATTGCTCTGTAGGCACTATGGGAGAGGTGCTGCTGCAGGGGGGATGGAGAGAGGGCACCACAGGGACCACAGCTCCTGCCACATGAGCTGCTCTGCCCCACGTGTGTACATTCCCAAGTTAGGACTTCATCCTGGAAATCCATGAACAATGGTTGAGGCTTTATTGGGCTTTTGATTTTCAGGGTGAGGAGCAGAGAGGAGCTGAAATTTCACCTGGGCACAGGCCCCTGCAAATGAATGCTTGAGGATGCTCAGCAGGTGCTGTGCAGCTCTCTGCCCTCAGAGGCACTGTCCTCTGGGTTGCTGTTGCTCTCGTTAAACCCCGCTTCATTGAAGTATATTAATTCTGTTTTCATTTCAATGGTAAAGACTGGCAGTATTACAAATGTGCAGCACTGAAGCTCGTGTAACCAGGTGCCATGTTGTAGGTATAATGATGAATTTTAAAAAGGAATGTAAGCAACCAAACACTGCAGAAATTTCTATAGGGATTTGAAGGGTTTCTGGAGTAAGCTGAGATCAGTTTTGCAGATGTTCACAGTGTGAGGAGATGCCTGGCATGAATTGCTAATTAAAACCAAGAAGAGTATAAGAAAACCTGATGCTGTGGGCAGAGGACATGTGGACACCAATGTCTCATCTGCTAGTGAGGAGTCAGTGTTGAGTGGGAACAGGCTGCAAACTATGTCCTGACTTGCCATCCCTTCTCCTATTTGGTGTAAGGGAGAAGCAGGAGGGAGAGGGTGAGGTGTTCACCTCTGCAGCCTGGGAAAAAGGTCTGCTGAGCACTTTGAATGTAGGCAAACCAAGCAGAGCAACATTTGTTAAGGCTGAAGAAGAAATGAGCACAGTCTGTGCTGTATCCTGAGAACTCAGGTCAGCCCCAGGCATTCGGTGAGGATGAAGCCCTGGCTGGAGGCAGGACAGGAGGCTGAGTTGCAGGCCAGGGAGATGGGCAGTGAGGCAGGAGGGTCTAGAAAAGAGCAGGAAAAGAGGTGGTGGTGAGAGAGGGCTTCAGTTTTTTCTCTAGCCAAATTGCTTGCAAACTGACAGCTGGACATGGACATCGTACGTCAGGGAGACAGGCTGAGCCTCTTGCTGGGACACACTGAGACAGGTCTGTAATGGAGAAGCAGATCTGAGTTGTCAGCATGGAAATGGCAGCTGAATTTGTGCTGGCAGCAGAGGGGAGACCCAGCACCAATCTGTGCGATCCTACAGTAAGGAGAGTGAGGAATTAATTGTTACAGTGATTAAATGAAGCAGGGAAAAAATCAAAGAGGCTGAGCTACTTGGAGGTGTGCAATGTTTTCTATTTAGCAAAACTGTAAGATTGAAATCTTAATTTTGCATTTAAAAAGGGGTTTTTTGGGGAAATGCATGCTCCAGATAACCAACAGCCTCACACTTGCTGGGACACAGCATCCAAAAGGAGTGTCCTAACCTGAAAATCCACCCTGCTGCCCAAGAGCTCTTACCCATCATCAGCAAAAGCACTATGGCACAGTTACAAAACTTCAGAACAGAGCTGCAGGACAACTGTTCTCAACATGCAGATTTATTGGGACCAGCTCTGGTGATCATTTATCTTCAGCTCACTTATGTGAGGGTGCTTGCAGCAAGCTTGGTGAGCTCTTCATGCCCTTGCAGTAATGGAGATTTTCTTTTCATATAGCGAGAGCTAGAGAGGTGGAGAAGAGCAGTGGGGTTGGGAACCACCCAGCCATTGCTCTGCTGGGAGTGCTGTAGTAAAACATCAAAGCCTGTGGATGTATTACTGGGGAGACAAAGATGAAGGAGTGCTGGCAGAGAAAATAGCGCAGCAGTAGCTGTGTGCAGGCAGGCAGGCTGCTCTCCTCGAAGCTCTGATCCAAAAGTGGGAGAGGTGCCCCTGCGTTGACAGGAGGTGCATTTGCCACCGTTCAGTAGCATGGCGTGGCTTTGAGCAGTGGCTCTTCAGAATCCCATGCCTTGTCTTGCCTGAGGTTCTCTCTCACCATCCCCGTGCCCGCAGACCCCTGTGACATTTGGCAAGTGGGACAATGACCAGGAGCTGGCGTGTGCTGAGCTTCTGCATGCACTGGCTGGGGGCTAAACCTGTGCTCGACTGCCACACCGGCCGTTGGGCTTGTGTGCTGTAGAGATCCACAGTGAACCAACACACGCAGTAAGGAGAAGGAGTGCTCTGGTGTCTGTGCAAGGTCCTGCCAGTGCACCACAATTCCCAGATAAAGGGCAAACTGGTGTCACACCACAGGGTGTGGGCAGATTCCTTGCTGAGCCGTGGTGTCTCCATGCTGGGGGTGATTTGCCTCATATGTATCTTCTTGTGCCACTTTGCTTTGGATTTTTTTGAGTAACTTACAATAGCTGGGTAAATTATTAAAGCCAATTAGTGCAGAGGGCTTGCTGGTGAGAAGGCAGCATGGTGCTTGGCTTTGGAAGTCTGGCTGTAGCCTTGGTGAACTCGCTGGCTGTGGCCAGCGGGACCTGGGTGGCAGCAGTGGTGTGGTGAGGGATTAAATGGGTGCTGCTGCCTCCCTCTTCTCAGTACTAAGAGCTGCCTTTGGCTTCAGTATCTTGGTGTGAACCAACCCACAGGGGAAGGGACGCTGAGCTGAGTGCAATCTCCTCCCCCAGACCCGCTGGGTGGAAAACTTCATCAGAGGTGGAGTACAGGAGACCAGAAGAGGCCAGAGACAGCAAATGAGTTTTAAGGCCAAATCCTGTGACTTTGGGAGCATCATTATTTTTCAAAGCTATTTTTTAGACGAAGGAATTCACAGAAACCCAGATGTTTGCATTCAAATCAGTCTGTCCGAGGAAACCAACAGGAAATAGAAGATTTGTTTAGCATTTTCCCTTCTGACCCTGTTCTCCTGGCATGATCGCTTGGAAAGGCTGCGGACTGCTTAGGTCTCCCTTGCCACAAAACCCAACACGGTTGCCATATAATCAAACAGAAGTGCAGCAAAAATGTTGCCAAACTACCTTGCAATTATTTCGTTTTCTGGGGAGGGAGCAAAGAAAAACCATTAAAAGCATACACTTTGGCAGGGACGAGAACTGTGCATACAGAAAAGGGATGGAACTGTTGTTTTGGTGGAAGATTGCAGGTTTTTTTCCATAGCAATGCCAACTGCTGGTTTTATTTACACTATCTTAATCTTTTTATACCTCTTGTTATGTTCTCTTTCATAAAGACACATACGAGGCTCCCAGCAGCATTAGCTCAGTGACTGTCTTTTTATATTTCCCATGTGCAGTTGCAGACTGCCATGGAAACAATTCCTGGTCCAATTGGAAGAACTTTTTTTCTAAAAAAAACCCCCCCAACTTTCTCCTGGGTCCTCAGTTATTTTTATTTTTAAATATTTTCATGTGTGAGAAGAATTTTTATAAAAAAATAGAAGCAATTGACTTATGGAATACAGTTTTAATTAAATTGGAGAAACAATATCTGCTACAGCGCTAACAAACTATGTTATTAAAGTAATAAAAGTGAAAGAAACAATTTATTGAGGAAAAAATAGAGGAAAGCGAGAGCAGAAAGATAGCTAATGAAAGGCAAGGAAGGGCTTGGCAGCCTTCTAGAGGGCAGAGTGGAGCTGGCAAAAGTCCAGCTGGAATATGCCTCCTAATTAACTTTAATTCTCCACTTTTAGATTCAGACTGGATGGCAATATTGTCATTGCTCTGTCGTGTGCCTTTCCCTCACCAAATTCTTCTCCCGAGCAGGAATTTTACACTGAATAGTGAGCGAGTAAATAAATAAATAAAATCAGTTGCCATGAACCATTTCAGTTTTCAAGACTACAGGATATGCTTTTAATGCCCCTCTCGGAGCTCAGCGTTCAACTGGGGGAACTTCATTAACACGCTCATTAGCCCTATCTGATTCACTGCTGCAGCCTCTCACTGGGAGCTGCCAGCAGCAGCTGGGAGAGTGGATCAGCTTGAGCTAATGCATATGTTAATAACACTAATGTTGTACCATTTGGTGTTGCTGAAAGAGAGAGACAGTAAAATATCTGCGCTGTCTCCTGCAACACTTAAAAAAAGACCAATGCAACATAAAATAAAGCTATCTGCGAGGGATGTTTATAGTCAGTGTTTATAGATTAGTGCAGTATGTTGGAAAATCAAACACCACAATGCACACATGAGGACCCACTCAATGAATTATTCAGGAAGATCTATTGTAAAGTGCTGCACTGACAAGGAAAGCAAACTAATGTTTCAGAAAGTTGAACTGAATCCGCCACCTCTGACCTGCCAGCCTTGCACTGTCAACAGACCTCTGCCGGCGTAACCTGGTTTGCCATCTGTTCTCTGCACATTGCTGGTGGTGGCACAAAGGAGCTGCTGCAGCTTCACCTCGGGGTCACACTGGAGGTCCTGCAAGGAGTCAGGCAGGTTAGCAACTTCTCCGTGGCCAGTGGGGAAATGAGCCAGGTTGCTCTGCTCCAAAATCCACCTGCGTGGCTCTGTATCTGTAGGTTTGAAAAGTATTTAGAATCATAGAATCATTAAGGTTAGAAGAGACCTGCAAGCTCCCCCAGTCCAACCCCTACCTCCATCCCCACTAACCCACATCACCCAGCGCCACATCCAGGCGCATCTTGAACACCTCCAGGGACGATGACCCCACCACCTCCCTGGGCAACCTATTCCAACACCCAAACACCCTCACAGTGAAGAAATTTTTCCCGATGTCCAATCTGAATCTCCTCTGCTGCAATTTAAAGCTGTTTCCTCTTGTCCTTTCACTGTGGGCACAGCAGAAGAGACCGACCCCCACCTCACTCCAACCTCCTTTCAGGGAGTTGTAGAGAGCGATGAGGTCCCCCCTGAGCCTCCTCTTCTCCAGACTGAACACCCCCAGCTCCCTCAGCCGTTCCCCATCAGACATTTTCCAGTCCCTTCACCAGCTTCGTTGCCATTCTCTGGACATGCTCCAGCCCCTCGATGTCTTTTTTGAAGTGAGGGGCCCAAACCTGAACCCAGAACTTGAGGTGTGGCCTCACACTGCCCTGGTCTAGCCCTGACTTCTGAGTGAAATGGCCAAAGCAGGCGGAGAAAGCAACCTGTTCCTATTTCAGCAGCACTGGAGGCTTTCCAGATCTGTGGGGGTGTGTTGGCCCTTTTGAGTCCAGTTTGCTGTGCCTTTCAGTGTCTCCACCATGAAAGGTGAAACTGGGATCCAAGGTTAAGGGTCTATGTGATGTGCCCCTGCTCGGCTTCTTGGATTGTGGTCTTTTTCTGTGGCCCTAGAAGGTCGACATGGGGGTCAATGACTGGTGCCTGGTGCCAGAGGAGTTCCTCTGCTCCTGCTTCCCACTCACTAAAATCACATCAATATTGTGTGGGCAAGCTCTGTTGACAGCAAGTACTTACGAAGGGGACAGGATTAACCATGATGAATAGTTTGAAAAGGTGGGTTGACTTTATAATAAAAAGACCTTGTACGTGCTGCCTATAAATGGAACTTAATTGTGGTGTGAAAGGTGGTCTCAGTGCCTCCCAACACTCCCCAGGGCTAAGATACTGTGTAGTGTGCACCTCGACTCGTAAGTAAATGAAACATAAATTTTACATTACCTGTTTAAAGCTAAAATAGGTTTTCACCCCTTTTCACCTGATTACAGTATTGCCACCTGGTTCCTCTTATTCAAACGGGATAAATCTTCAGTTCTGGCCTTCAGAGTGTGCTTTAACTCGTGGATTTGTCATGCTGTTTACTGTGGTTTGTTTTCCTGCACATAGTCTCTGTTAAATACTGATACATTTTCAATTATTTTTTAAATCTGATAAAGCTTTCAGCTAATTTCATTTGAGCTAATAAGCAATTCACCCTTCCAAACTGTGTTTTCAGATCTCCTATCTGGAATGTCAATCTCCACTGCAGACCCTGCTTTCTGCTCACCCGCTGAGGCTCTCCACACCGAGATGATGCACAGCACACCAGAGTGACTCTGTGATTGTAGACTTGCAGAGTATTTGGTCCAGCACTGGGTGGTTTTTTTCCCCTCCATATCTTTATATTCCACATTTGAATGAATCCTAGTGCTGTGTCGATGTTACAGTGATACTGCCTTTGTACCCATGGGCTTTTGTTGCTGTAAATGAAGGATGCCCTTCAAGTTGCAGTGTGGTGACAAAATCCCAGATACTCTGTAGAGCTGCAGTGTGTGGGAAGCTTTGGGTGAGAGGGAGGTGGAAAGCCTCAGCTCTTTCCTTCTAATGAATTCACCCCTGGTCTGAGCATCCTCTTGGTTATAACCTGTCAGGAGAAGGCTTAGCCAGCGGCAACTCTGACTGAGTCAACAGCAAATTCCCCTGTGACCTGGATATGCTTTTATTGGTACAGAGTGAGTGAATTGTGTTTAACAGAAATTATGGGGGCTTTCCTATTTGCTTTACAAAGTAAAGTGCTCTCATCTTCCTCTGATCTGCCTGACGTGGATAACTGCGAGCCCGGCTTGTGTGCTGTGCAGGTGGGATCTCTCTCTTACAAACTGTTGGTATTTTCAGTTTTCTGTAATTACCAAGTTAAAATAAGGGCCAGGACCCCCCCCCTTCACTTGAAGCAGTGTGAGTATTTATGGTGTGAGGATGTAGATTGTGTGTACTGATCTTTGCTATTGAGAGGGCCCGTGCAGGAGGTCAGAGTGGCAAAGCTGGTCTCAGAAAGTCACTGCAGCACCTGCTGTGAGCCACGCATCCCATCCGCCGAGCCAGCCTTGGTTCTCTGGGGTTTTATTATGCCCCATCCTACACATACAGCACTGCTATTAAAGCCAGCATGATTGTAGCATGTTATGAATTACCTACTGCTTCTGACACATATGGGGACCTTGCCTACAAAGTATCATCACAGAGCTAATTTTTACTGTTGAATCAAATCCCTTAGAAACTACTTTCTAATGGAAATGATAATGAAACTTTAATTATAACTGTGCTACTTGGTTCCCTGAGCGTACACATCCCATTAGATAGTTTCTGCTAAGATAGTGACATCTTTCAAGCTCATTTCCAAGCGTATTAAAAAAAAAAAAGAAAAAAAAAAGGATATTTTACCTGTGCCATGTTACAACTGTTGGTATTTTTTCTGGGTTCATCAAAATCTCATTAGCATTAATCATAGATGTGGCCAGAGAATAATACAGTTCCTTGGGTTATAGATGGAACAGAAATATTTGCGTGAGCCAGAAACATATTTTATTATCAAGTTTTAGTTTTTTAACTTTTAAAGACATTTCCAGTGCAGCAGAAGGACTTGTGCCCATAGTTGTTTGGGCAGTGTGTAATCCAGGTTTTACTCAGGTGATAGGACATATCGCTCCCGTGTGACCAGTAAAGGAAAAATACAGTGTAGTCTTTCCTTTCCTCACTGACATCTGTACCATCATCATCCTAGGCAATAATTTTGTAGAAGGGGATATTTAACTTATTTTTAACAATTCCATCAGTTTAGCAGGATCTGTGGGTAGGAGTAGCCATGACTGCAATTCAGGAACGTGCAGCTGTGACTCGCCTACATTCCCCTGTGTGTTGATGATATTATTTGTAGAGTGGCTACAAAACCCCAGGTCTTTTCTGTATGAGAAACACTGGGCAGTTTAATGGTTTGTGGATTAAATGCAGATTGCCGTGTGTCTCTGGTAAGAAGGGATCCAGGATTGTTCCAGATGTTGGAGTGTGTTGGCATCTGATCCCTCCTGGCACGAACGGCTCGTGCGCGGCTGAGGTATCCCCTCATGCTACCTTCTCCTTGGTGGCTTGGCACATTGAAGGGCTGTGTGCATGGAGGCAAGAGCTGGCAGAGACATAAAGAGGTCTTGAAAGGGATTTGTCTCTTCAGCCTCAGCACTTTGGGGTGTGACCAACTCATGTGGCATCCCCAGTGATGACAAGCAGCTCTCAGGTGCCTCTGCCCTGGTGCTGGGATGCAGACAGGCAGGGTGGCCCAAGGCACCCCCTGCTCTCAGGGTGGTGTGACTCAGCTTCTCTGTCCCGGGTGGCAGGGTCCAGGTTTTAAAACCCATCTTTGTCCTTTTCTGTGTGGGCTTGAAAAAGGAGAAGAAAAAAAAAAAGAGTGGTGCAATCTTTCTGATGCTGCTGGAGAACAGGGGTGGGAGAGGCCTTTGTGGCATTGCCACACCAGAAAGCTGAGACAGATCTTTCACTGTTGATTTTTGAATAGGAGAAGAAAAAGGCAGCTGCTCCAGTGCAGAGAGTGTAAGGAAAAACCAATGTTCTTAGTTTAAAATAGCCCCAGAAAGCAATTACTCTTCTTGTGGGAAGTGCAGGATTCCTGGGTGCTTCTTAAGCCTGTCCTGCAGGTACAAATATGCCTTTTAAAGTTTAAGCTGCTCTGTGGGTCCTGCTGGGAACCCTGATTTCTCTCCTTGGCGTTGTTGCCATGTCTCCAGCTTGTCTGTGTGAGAATGCCAGACTACAGTAAAGAAAAGTTGACATTGCAACTTGGAATAAAGCCTCCTCTCTTTGTGACAGAAGGGGCTTGCTTTGCAGAGATAATGGGAGCACCTTTGGCTCCAGCAGCACCCCGGAGTTAATGATTATCACATCTTGAACAGGACTAGCGGAATGAAGGTGGTGCTGGTAAAGGGAAAGATACTGGAGGGATGTGCTTGTGTTGATGTGACAGCGTGTATCAGCTGGGAGCTGAGGGCCTGAGCTGCTATTTAGTGCCTGCAGTAACCTGGGTGTTATTTTGGGTGCTTTCCCTCTGCTTTCATTTCAGCTTTGTATTCCAGCTATTAATTTATATAAGATGCCAAGATCAGGAGCAGCAAGGGAAGAGAATTCAGCCCAAATATCTCACTGCGGGGTCAGAAGAGTTAATGCATGAGCTGTGGGAGAAGGTGGATGCAGTGTTTCCAGGTGTGCATTACCTGTTCGGTGTGTACCAAACCCAGCCAGTGAGCAGTCCAATCTTCCCGTATTTGAAAAAAAGAAAGGAAGAAGAGAAAGAAAAAACCATCTGTATGCTGCCCAGGAGAATTTTTTAACATCTGGAATAGCCAACCTGTGTAGCTCCGGTTCATCATCTTCCTAATAGGCACTTTCTTTAATGAGCTAATTGGTTGCAACACAAAGTGGTTGTATGGAATTGGTATAGCAGGTTGCTGCACAGTGGCTGCATGAATATCGTGGCTGCAGCTGCTTAAATCATCTCACTTCTCAGTGGTGCATCTTCGTGGGGTCTCAGAGCCCCTGGTCTGTCATTATGGCCATTGTGCCCCCAGTCTCCCCTCCTCCCCCTAGAAAAAAATAGATCTGAAATGGGTCCTCTCCCCCAAGGACCATGCAGGGCAGCAGTGTGGCCTCACTCCTCACTGCCCCAGCCCTAGGGACAGGCAGCTGTCTCCTCTCATTTGCACAGGCAGGATCAAGCCTATGTACAGTCCTTCTAGACAGAAAAAATATCTCTGCCTGACAATCCATGCACAATGGATTTTGTGTCTGCACCATCTCAGGAGTTTGGGCTCTGTCATCTCTGTTGTTCTTCGTGCGAAGGAAGAGCAACGTGCAGGGATCAGGAGTTCAGGGAGAAGGGGCAGCTGTGGGCTCTCACTGGCGTGCAGGAAAAGGTGGGGAGGTGACAGCAGTTCTTTCCTTCATCCTTTGTGCAGAGCCAAGTCAGGAGAGGAATGATGGCTCAATGACACCAGGTGGGTCCAGAAGGGAGAGACACAAAATCAAAGCAGGGGAGGCAGAAAGGAAGAGGTGCAAATTCCCCCTGCCACCCATGAAGTGGTGGCACGTGCCAGTGGGGATGTCTCTGTGCAATGCAGGACTTGGTACGGAGCCTGTCCTGTGCTCTGCCACCACAGAGACTTTCCTCTGGGAACAGAGACTGATCCTGAATAAAAGTGCTTTGTTATATTATATATATATTGAAGGATTTCTCATTTAATAATTTTGTCCTTAACACAGTACTGTTCATCTCTACTTGGTGATCTCCCAGTTTCCAATGAACATGCCCTACAGAGCACCAATTTGCATGGAAATCCTTACAGATCTGGGGAAGTTCTCCTTGTGTCTCCAGTTTGACTTTCTACTTCAGCAAATTCCTTCAAATAGAAACCTGTACAATTCCAGAAAAAGATATAATACTATGACACATGAATTTTGTTTTAAATTAGACTCTAAGGCCCCAGCTTTAGCACTGAGTCAGGCTAAGGTCCTCTTGAGCCTCCGTACCTGATGTTACAAGCCTAAATTCCCACTTGCAGATTTACCCCTCCGAAGTTTCCTCCATGCATGCAGGCATCAGCAGCTGAAAAGTCCCAGCCCCAGCAGCCTCCCTCCTTTTCAGGGACCAGCCTGGAATACAGAAAATCTCTGTGAAATGAAGTGTGTATTTTTCATACAGCCTCTACATTGTAATTTAGAAACCAAAGTGAAGACCAGCTTCTTCTCTGGCTCCCTAAAGCTACTGTGAAGAGAGATACACTTTTTCTTAAGAAAATATCAAATCCTACCTACAATATCCCTGTTTTTAATTGCTGTGATAGTATGGGAATAACGGAGCATACTGACCTGCAGGTTAGGGAAGAATCAAGCTAAACCCACCCAGCTTTCCAGGGAGGCTCCACAGAGGCTGTAGGAGCTGATTTCAGAAGTACTGTGAAAGTGAAACTTGATGAACTGGAAAGACAACCTGATTACAATGCAGGCAGGACCTAGAGTTTGAGTTAAAAGAGAAGTGTGTATTGGTGCACGAGCAGGTACGAATCACAGAATGGTTTGGGTTGGAAGGGACCTTGAAGATCATCCAATTCCAACCCCCTGCCACGGGGAGGGACACCTCCCACCAGACCAGGTTGCTCCAAGCCCCATCCAACCTGGCCTTGAACACTGCCAGGGAGGGGCAGCCACAGCTTCTCTGGGCAACCTGAGCCAGCGTCTCGTCATCCTCACAGGATGGAGTCCCTGTTGGAGTCCCTCAGGGGTCGGTACTGGGACCAGTGTTGTTCAATATCTTCATCAACGACCCGGATGAGGGTACAGCAAGTTTGCTGATGACACTAAGCTGGGAGGAGTGGCTGACACACCAGAAGGTTGTGCTGCCATTCAGCGAGACCTTGATAGGCTGGAGAGTTGGGCGGGGAGAAACTTAATGAAATTCAACAAGAGCAAGTGCAGAGTTTTGCATCTGGGGAAGAACAACACCATGCACCAGTACAGGCTGGGGGCTGACCTGCTGGAGAGCAGTGTAGGGGAAAGGGACCTGGGGGTCCTGGTGGACAGAAGGATGGCCATGAGCCAGCAATGTGCCCTTGTGGCCAAGAAGGCCAATGGCATCCTGGGGTGCATTAGAAGGGGGGTGGTTAGTAGGTCAAGAGGGATTCTCCTCCCCCTCTATTCTGCCCTAGTGAGGCCACACCTGGAGTATTGTGTCCAGTTCTGGGCCCCACAGTTCAAGAAGGACATGGAACTGCTTGAGAGAGTCCAGCGCAGAGCCACTAAGATGATGAAGGGAGTGGAACATCTCCCATATGAGGAGAGGCTGAGGGATCTGGGGCTCTTTAGCTTGGAGAAGAGGAGACTGAGGGGTGACCTCATCCATGTTTACAAATATGTAAAGGGTGAGGGTCAGGACGATGGAGCCAAGCTTTTTACAGTAATGATCAATGATAGGACAGGGGGCAGTGGTTGCAAACTGGAGCATAGGAGGTTCCATGTGAATATAAGGAGAAACTTTTTCACTGTGAGAGTGACAGAGCACTGGAACAGGCTGCCCAGGGACGTTGTGGAGTCTCCTTCCCTGGAGACATTCAAACCCCGCCTGGATGCGTTCCTGCGTGATGTACTCTAGGTGACCCTGCTCTGGCAGGGGGGGTGGACTGGATGATCCTTCAAGGTCCCTTCCAACCCCTAGGATTCTGTGATTCTGTGATTCTGTGAAAGAATTGCTTCCCAATATCCAATCTAAATCTCCCCTCTTTCTGTTTGAAACCATTGCCCCCCGTCCCATCACTAACCAAAGCCTTCTCATCCGAGGGCTGACAGAGGAATCTCTTTCTAAGGTACACTTTTATAAGCGTTAGAGAGTTTTTGGCACTCCTGATAATCACAAGGTCCAAAAAAACGAAGGTAGAAAATTGCTTTTTTTCTGGGAAAGAGCACTGTTAATATTGAAATCATTAAAGCAGCCAAACTGTGTGAAGGGCATCTTTATTCCCCTTTGGCACATCATGACTACACCTCGATCAATGCAAGCTACGTCTCCACGGTTTTCTTTGTCTAAACCAGCTTTGATCAACTCAATTGCACAAATTTCTTCAGGCTGCCTGTGTAGTTAAGGGTGTGTGTGCTAGGCTGGGCACTGGTGACCTGTCCACATCCATATGACCCTTGTGATGAAGAAATATGATTTTAGAAATCAGTTTTTTAGATGAAGAGATAATATTTAGATCTCAGCAAATCCAGGGAAAGGACACGATTGTGACTGGAACTGCTGGGGTTTATTCCAGCCAGTGGCATGGGGGGTCTGGTCCTTCATGTGGCCGCTGGCAAAATGTGGAAACTTCACCCCTTTTCAAGAGAGAAGCCATAAACAAAAGACTGATGGTTAAATGGAAATGCCTCCTGCAGCCATGGGCTGAGTTCAGCCAGGTTTGGCAGCCTGGGGCGGGAGGGGAGGTTTCAGAGCTGCAGGTTTTGTGGGAGCAGCGGATCCCTGAGGCACCAGGGAAGGGGGAGAGGGGTCTGTAATGAGGGAGAGAAGGGAAGGGTTCAACAGGCAGAATAAAACATCTGCTTTTAAGGAGTGGGTAGAGAAGAGGTTAATCTGATGAACTGCTTTTTGTTTTTATTATCTCCTGCTTGAACTGGTGACTCTTCTTTTCTCTCCCCCGTTGCTCTCCCCAGTGGGAGCAGAGTGCCTCATGTCCAGGCCACCGAGCCTTTCCGTGCCTCTGCCCCAGGGAAAGCAGAGAAGAAGCGGGGAAGGGCACGGGAGACATCCAAAACTCTGGCATGCACAGAGAGTAAATCAGGGTGTTAAACAAAACCTCTGCTCTCAGCTGGCTAATGTTTCAAAGGAAAACATTTCAAATGCTGAGAGAGATTGTGCAGTTAGCCGGTGATGCAATTACATGGCTGTAAGCTGTAGAAACTCTTTCAATGTGGCACATATTAAACCTTTCAGAGGTAGTGCTTTGATTTTTAATTTTACGCTGTTGGCAGGCAATCAGGGTCTTTAATAGTATGGGGGCCAGAGGGAAAATGTTTCAAAACAGCAAGGATCTTATCATAGTGTGCAATTAATGAATAATTATTAAAAACCAGAAATAGCTGGAAGAGCAGGCAAGAGCTGGCGATGCAATTCTCTGGTTTCAGGCCTATAATGAAATCTCAAGAGAGGGAAGTATGATACGCAGCTTCGTGCAATTAAAGCTGGGATTTTTTCCCCCTAGTTGAAAGATCAGTGATCTTGAAAAAATAAACCTGTCACTTGGTTTTGTTTTCAAGTCGTTTAATTGCTGTGGTAAAGCATTTAACATCTAACAAGCATGGAGGCATTCTTCTGTAAATTATGGAATTTTGGGGTTCTTTGTTTTAAACAGTAAGAGATTGATTTTTATTTTTTTTTTAAGGTGTTTGAAAAGAAGTCTGTCAGCACAGTGTGAATGTGTTAACCATGGGAAAGAGCTGCAGCAATGCTTTCCCATTGCTCTGCCTGGCAAGTTTGTCCAGGAGGACATGAGAGCTGAGAAGGAAAAGTGTCAAGTGGACATCCAGGTCTGTTTCATGCTCTGCTGCAGGACAGGGCTTTCTCTGGGATGTCAGGGAAATTTCTTAGCACTTGTGGTGTCTTATTATTTCTAATCTATTAAAAAAAACCTAAACAGCAAGCAAAAGTACCTGTTGCAGTCTGTCATGCAGGCTCTACAGTTTACCTGAGCATTTACCCACTTGTTTTCAGACAGGAATTACCTTTCTGCCTTGGGTCTGTGTCCTGCCCAGCACAGCACAGCTGTGGTCTCACTGAAATACAGCAGCTTGGTGTCCTGCCAGGGAGTCCCAGTTGTACACGTCTGTTCACCTGGGGACAGGTGCAGTCCCCAGCCTGGTGCAACGTCCTCTTCCCAACAATTCAAACTGTGTGAGTTAGGAGGCAAGAACCAGTGTCTAAAGAGCCTTTGTGCCCTGCCAGGGCAGGGGGTGCTGGCACGCGTTGTGCTTAGCTTTGGCTCTTTAAACCAAAAACTACCTTATGGCCTAACCAAAATAACAAGAAATGTTAAACATCTCCACCAAGGAGGCCTTTGGAAGGAGCAACTGTGACCTTCAGATTGAAGGCATTATGTTTTCTTTCTTTCTGAAGTGCAGCTGTGGCTGTGTGTTATCACTGCTCTTGTTTCCCTGATCAAAAGTGAATTTACGGTTTACATTTTCACTTGGAGAGAACAGGACCTTCCTGCTTGGAAGTGGCAACAACTGTTTTGCTTTCAAAGCTGCATAACAAATTGAATAGTTAGAGGTGTAACGGTCCTGGTTTGTCACTTAAATTCATTAGTCTGTGACACTGAGAGTGACTCTGGCGTGCAGGCTTGAAGATACATTTGCCTGAGCAACCTCTTCTGACTACTGAACCACATTTGCTCACTGCTGTTTCATTATGTATGAGCTAAATCAGAAAAAGTTATTTACAACTATCAGGCATTTCTACATGCAACATTAAGAGAGGTTTTCCATTAGCTTTGCAATAGAACAGCTTAAATTGTGTGTGTGTGTGAGAGAGTGTGTGTGTGTTTCTTGGCTGCTGATACCTCGCGTTCATGGCTGTGGTGTTATCCCTGATGCACTGGTGATGTTGCACCCTCCTGTACTGGTATGCTCTTATGCGTGACTGGTATTGACAAAAACAAACTGTGAACTCCTTGGATCCGCACTGAACGGGGAAAAAACTCTCTTGGTTCCTTGGAAGGCTTCCTGGCTTGAGCACACTTTTGCATATTTATTTAGACACTTTGATTGCCACTGAGCATGGCAGCTCTAAAGAACTTCACGAGCTAGAAAGTGTTTTGAGAAACAATTAGATTTCACAGACACATTACACCGAAAACCAATGGCACACTGCTGGGGAGGGTGCCAAATTGACTGGTGGGGGCAAGCAATACCCAGAGTGGATCAGCATAAACGAGCTGTGGCATTTTCTTGAAACTGTTTCTAGGAAACAGAGTCAGTCTTCACTGCGCCTGGTTTCTCCGTGCTGGTCTTTTGTTTTCTGGCCTAGGGTTTTTTTCTGTTTTTCTTTTCTCCCAACCCCGATGCCCCCTCTGTGCTCCAGGGCATTGGTAATACAGTGTCAGTGTTTGCTGGCTTGTGAGAGAGGGCCCCCAAACCCCTGTCCTGGCTCGGGACAGGGGCTTCCCAAGGAGACATGGGAGGGGAGAGTGAGAGGGGGACCTCGCTGAGCTTTGCCAGCCAGTGGTACAGGGAAGCTGCTTGTCGAATGGACAACTGCAGACATTAGAAAATGCACCTGTTCTGGTAGAGATTTTGCTGTCCCTGACCCTATTCCCAGGTAGGGCAGGTGGGTGCAGCAATGTCCCAGCCAGCATTGCATGCCCATGAGTGCTGTGGTACCAAACAGGAGCGGTGTGTGCTCCTCTCCGCACGTCACACTGCTTCTGGGGATGGTCCTTGCTTGTGTGCTGCTTTGGCCCAGCAGCCCAGCAGCCTGGGACAGCGCTGCCAGTTCTCACCAGGCTGTGAGGGTGGAGGCCACCACCCTTCCCTGGGTGTTTGTCTCAGGTCTGAGAGGCACCTGCGTCTCTTGGGCTGGCAGGCAATTTTCTTTACCGCAAGGCGTGCTTCGTGCTCATGCAAAGCAGGTTGCTAATGTTCATCTGTTCCTGAAAAACCTTTGGAAGGCAGTAGCTTTTTTCTTTCTTCTCCCTTAAAGACATCGAGGCAGAGTGTGTACCAATGGAGTTTGTTCCAGTGTCATAACTGGCTCCAGCTCCTGTCATTAATTGATAATCTTGCCGGATCTGCTATAATGCAGTGCCAGCTCAGCAAGCTCCAAGGAACTCTTGGGTAAAGTGCTCTCCATTTTGAGACCATCGTCGGCACTTTATCACTTGATTTATCTCCTATTTCCAGGTGTGGAACTGAAAGTAAACTGTCATTGTAAATCACTGTTTCAAGCAGAGTGAGAGAACAGTGCGCAGTTTGCATATTTCAATACCACTTAATTAGAAAAAAAAATAAATCCCTTGTTCCATACAAATGTACAATGCAAATCCTTTCTCTTAATGCTTCAGATGGCTGAAATGTCCTTTTGAGTCCCACATGTCTAATGCTGCTGCTCATTTTGTTACAGCAGACTTTTAATTTTGCCCCTGGGACCAGACTGGGAAGTCACTTTCTTTAACGCCCAACCCAATATGTGTCTCAATCTGGGAAAGAGTCCCTGCCCGCTGCTGGCACATGCACCAGCACTGACACCTCTTAACTCAGCCTTGAGCCTGCTGATCTTACTTATTTAGTTATTTTTTATTTAAAAAGCTTTTTGTGCTTGCTGATTGTGTAACTGCCCTTTTATGTTCTAGTAGTCTTAGGTGAGACTGAGCTAGGTGTCTTTCCCTAAAGGAGTTCTCATCTGACGGTTGTTCAAAATCAGTTTCCAACTGCAAATTGTGCTTTTGCATGACTAGACCTTCTTCTCATCCAGACCCTTTTTTTCCTTGAAGCCACTTACATGGAAAACAGAATCATTTACTGGATCAGTGGGAATAACATTTTCTTGTGGCGTGCTGCTTCGGAAAAATGAGTGATTCTTGATACAATCACTGCCTTCAACCCTCCTCTCTTACCAACCCTCTCTCTTCTTCTTCCATTACCCTTTGAGCTCTTGCTGTGCTGCTGGATGACTGCACCTCCAGCATTTGCATCTTGTCCCTCTCTCTCCTCTTCATCTTGCCAGTATAAATTGCTCCAGCAATCTCATTAATTTTTATCTGCAATCATTTTGCTCCACTAGCTTATGTCAGTGCACAAACCAAATACCCGCTTTCTTTTTAGACTGGGCTGACTACTGGGTTACTGATCCTGGAGTATCTTTGGAGCCAAGAGGTTTGTGAGGTGCCAGGTGCACCCAAATGTGGATTAAAAATTAAAGCTAGAAGACAGAACATGCCTTTTAAGAAAACATCTGACATTTCCATTCCTGTTTTTTTTTTCTTTCAGCACTTGCCAGTTGCTATTTAAACACAAACTTACACCCCCCCCCAATCCTATTATAAAATGAAATATCCCACTTTAGAAAAATGAGCAAACAATTACACCATCTTTTGATTTATTGGTGTGGTTTGTTTTTCAAAGGTGATGTCTAACAGGCTTTTCTATTGTGGCTAAAAACATTGCATTGTACATAAGATTTTCTTGTTCTGATCAATTTGCTAAATTTTCATTTCGTTTCAAAGTGGTTCATTTCGTTGAAGCTTCATTTTGTTCAGACTAGCAGCTCGAGAGGTTTCCTGTAGCTTAGAGAAGATTGCTTTTGAATTGGTACATTATTCAGTCATGAATTGTTTCTTTAGTGTATGAGCAGCTGAGTGGGGTTTTCATTACAAATATGAGTTTGAGTGCAGAACAACCACTATTTTTGGCCAAATAAAGAACGTAAAATTAAGCACAAGTCCTCGTTGTGTGCTGTGATGCTCTTTTACACTGTGTGCACTGGGGTTTTTTTTTAAGCACCCAGCAGAAAGCTCATATAGGGCACGGTAATATGATCGACTGCACACTGACTTTAAAAAGTAACACAGTATATTGTAGGAATATGGCCACACTAGTAAGAACTGAAACCGTTTTGCTGTTATCAGAAGATACAAGTGAGTAAATGTTGGTCTTTGTGATCAGCTGCTAATTAACTGGGTCTTCAGCTGCATTCAGGCTCTGATCCTCCTGCGATGTTCCAGGTGAGTGTATGAGGATTTCTGCAATCACGGAGGTAATGAGGTGGTGTAGGGTAGCAGCGCAAGTTCTATTCCACTGTTATGCTCCAGCCTTTTAAAATATGGTTTTCCTCAGTGTTGTTTCTTGTTGTTTACCAGTGTACATGATTGCTTTTGCCTACCTTGAATTAGTTTCCACCTCTGCAGGATTTTTTTGCCCGATAAAGTTAACTTGGGTAAATGGAAAGCAGTAGGAAAGAAATGTCTGGTTTTTGAAGATGCTGTGTCTGGATTTAGGGACATCCTGTAGATGGAAGATTCTCATAACAAATCAGGTGGCATTACTTGCTTAGTGTGTGGCAGCAAATTGGAGGACCTCACATGTTCCAGCTGCCTTAATAAAGAGAGGGAGGATCCCATCGGTGCCCCAGAGCAGATCTCCTGCTGTGTTTTGCTTTACCAGTGCAGTCACCAAACATCGCTTTCCCTGAGTTTCGAGGTGGGAGGCAGGGTTTGTAAGGGCAGTCTATTGCCCACAGCACCGCTGCCCGGGGTTCACTGCAGCATGAAGTTTAGGCTCTTGGCTCTCCAACTTAAAGGACATAAGTGTCCATTTTTGCTCTGATATCTCAGGAGAGATCTGTCTTTCGCTTTTTGTCTTTTGCTACAAGACTTACTGGCTAAAGAGCTTTACTGCCACGTGAGAAAATAATTTAGACTTTTTGTTTTATTCTCTTAATCTTCAATATTTTAAGAAAAACAGGTTCTATTAGCTCCTAGGAGTTAGAGTTTCACTCATTAGTAGGTGAAAACCTAACAAAACTCAAGAAAAAGGTATCTAAAAATCTCACTTCCCGAGATGTCTTAGTCAATAGCCTGAGTAGGAAAACTTATTTCAAAGTAAGAGACCATTCTGGAAAGAGGATGAGAAATGAAAGTCTAGTGGATGTAGCTATGTTAATGGGGGCAGAGCAGCTATTTAATTACGTAGCAATGTCAGAAGCAATAGGATTATCTATTTCTGTCATGGTACAGGTCAAACTGAAGACCAGCAGTTGAACTTAAGGTGCTATATAAATGCATAGGAAAGTTCCCAAATGCTTACAATTGCCTTCTCAGTTGCTGTGAATACTGATATTTAGTGATCTTCTTTCTCTCTTTTACAGTCATATATTTATTATATGTGAAAGAGTTATTGTAAAAGTCTTTCTTCCATCATCGTGGTCCTGTGTGCCCAAAGTTGGAGCCAGCTGCATGAGGCTAGAAGAAGAAATGTGGTTTGCAATTTACAGTTGGGTAGATTTAGTCCTTGCTAAAATCCCCTGCATCTTCACTGTGCTCCAGAAAACATCATATTTATCACCACATTCCAGAATTTACATTAAAAATTACATAACTGAATCAAATGCATTGCCACATCTTGATTCCTTTTCTTTGTTTATGGGATTTCCTCTAAGAATCACTGTCTTGTTCCTGTATTTTCTGGGAGAGAGCAAGCTGTCGGGTAGTGGAAGCTCTGGCTTAATTAGTTTTCTCAGGTCTGCAGTAGTATCTTATACTTCTTAGTGTTTCTTGGAAAGGTGCTATTAAAGATAGAGAGAGCTGCATGCTCCAATTCCACCTGGAATACTCTAGTTAGCTGTGGATTCACCTCAAGGAAATAAAAGAGAGTTAAAAGGCCAGCAAAAATGTTCCCTGCATGGCTTGGATAAAGAAAGGAAGGTGCCCGGGTTTCTGCTGAAGTTAAAAACCATTATAAGGGGGTTTACTTTAAATAAATGGTATATAACAGAATGAGCTGAGTTCTTTGACTAATACTGAGATACAAGACTTAGATTGTGCTGTCTGACGTTTGCTGTGAGCTATTGCTGCGTGCCGGCTGGCTGAGACATTTTGCAAGTCCCCAGCAGCTATCGGAAAGCGAAGTGCAAATATCACAGCACAGAGCCCAGGCTCCCAAACGGAGCGGTGCCCGTGTGCTCGGTGGATCCGTGTCCAGGTGTTGATTTGAATGCTGTTTCACAGAGCACATTTGCCTGCTCACCTGATGTGGGGTGACTTTGAGTCTCACAGACTTTGAATTGGGCTGCTGCCAAGGTTGTGGTGAGGGAGAGGAATGCTCTTTATCTTGTGGATATGTGTGTGTGTGTGTGTGTGTGTATTTCTTGAAAAGGTTTGAGAAAGAAGGATTTGACATGTTTGCACTCATTATGATTTTCGGGACAGCTCTGAAATGTAAATAAAAGGAGATTCAGGTGTTAGCAGTGAAGAGACTGCTGAAATGGAAATACCACTGCTCCCTGAACAGCCTTCTTGGCAGGAAGCTGCAAACAAGCCCTGTTTGGCCAGGACATTTTTCTTAGTGCAATTTCGAGTAGCTTCACCCCTACCCAAGGCTTTGATCCAAATTATCACAGGTTAGGCCTAATTTAAAGACTAAAACTGCTTTGTTGGTAATAGTTAATTTATGTTCCCCCTATTAACATGATAGCCAGGACACGCTTCAAGGAGTCAGCCTGGAATTCAGTCTTCATTCACCTGCGCCGCTGGAATTGCCGCTGTGGCTGTATTGGGGGTGGATGAGTCAGAGATTCCCCCTCTCCCCACCCTTTCCAAGAGATAGCTGTCTGCCGCCCCGAAATACCTCATTTCATTTCTCACTACACTGTTTCCAGGCAAGAAAGTCTTTCTCACTCTTCTCTAGATTATGATCTTCCTTAAAACAAATTGGTTCTGAAGATGTATGAAACTTTGACTTTCATTTTTGACTGCATTTGTTTATTATCTTCCCTCGAAAAGAAGAGGAATCTGTTCAGAGCAGGAAAAGGCTCGCTGTTGTCAGAAGGAGCCAGGCTGTTGGTGCATTTAGAATGTGAGAATCCTTCAGGCAGCCTTTCACCTGCCCGTCACAGAATAACAGCATGTCAGGGGTTGGAAGGGACCTCGAAAGATCATCCAGTCCAACCCCTCTGACAGAGCAGGACCACCTAGAGCAGGGCACACAGGGATGCATCCAGTCGGAGTTTGAATGTCTCCAGAGAAGGAGACTCCACAGCCTCTCTGGGCAGCCTGGCCCAGTGCTCTGTCACTCTGACAGTGAAAAAGTTCTTCCTCATGTTCACCTGGAACCTCCTGTGTTCCCACTTGCACCCGTTCCCCCTTGTCCTGTCACTGGCCATCCCTGAGAAGAGCCTGGCTCCATCCTCCTGACCCTCACCCTTTACATATTTATAAACATTCATGAGGTCACCCCTCAGTCTCCTTTTCTCCAAGCTAAAGATACCCAGCTCCCTCAGCCTTTCCTCATAAGGGAGATGTTCCACTCCCTTCATCATCTTTGTGGCTCTGCGCTGGACTCTCTCAAGCAGTCCCTGTCCTTCTTGAACTGTGGGGCCCAGAACTGGACACAATACTCCAGATGCAGCCTCACCAAGGCAGAATAGAGGGGGACGAGAACCTCTCTTGACCTACTAACCACCCCCCTTCTAATGCACCCCAGGATGCCATTGGCCTTCTTGGCCACCAGGGCACATTGCTGGCTCATGGTCATCCTCCTGTCCACCAGGACCCCCAGGTCCCTTTCCCCTTCTCTGCTCTCCAGCAGGTCAGACCCCATCCTATACTGATCCATGGGGTTGTTCTTTCCCAGATTTGTAGTGAGTAAAAAGAAGTACTTGTACTGTGTAGGCACTTTCCTAGATGACTTTGCCTGAAGGTCAGCTCCTGGGGACTAGCAGCTCCCATGTGGCTCCTACTCATTTGGGGTGGGACCTGTTTGCACCTACAGTTTGCTGTAACAACCCCGTCCCCCCAGCTGCCCTCTTACACCACGCTGCACCCTGGCTCGGCAGCACCCACCCGCCTTTCCTTCAGCAGAAAATACCTTCTGATTGGGACAGACAGCCTCACCCACACCAATTAAAAATACACCTTATGATACAAGTGTGGCAAAGGCAGCCATAAGCGGTGGGGGGGTAGCTCCAGAAACACTCTGGGTGGCTCACATAACTGTTGTGGCTAGATTGTAAATCAGGGCGGAGGAGGAAACCCCAGGTTTACTCCAGTGCAGCACTGTAACTCTTTCCTGCCATCAAGGGAAACTGAGATACCAGTATCTTACTGGGGTGACAGAGTCACCTTCCTTGGGGCCAGAGGAGAACAGTTTTGGCCTTCAATCCCAAAGCTCAGCCACTGAACTGTCAGCCTTCATCCCACTGGTGCCACATCTGCCTTGGTGCATTTCTGCTCTTCCAGTCCCTGGGTCCTGCTTCCTGATGTGGTTTTGCTGCAGAATTTGGATAACTGCTCATAATTTTTATGGTAATTTGCTTTGGATCCTCTTCTTACTTAGGCTGCTGAACATAAACTCCAATTGTGTTTGTTTTTTAAAGCAGCTGGCAAGCATGATCTTACTACCGTTTGCGCATCAATAATTCCATTTTCATCTCACTTGCTACAAAACAGCAAGTTTTCTTCATTTGAGGGTTTTTGGTACAAAAAAACCTGACTTGGAATTGATAATATCTCTCTCATTTAGGAAGATCTTTGCTGATTCCCCCATGATGATCAGTTTCACATAAGACGAGCTCAAGCTTCTCTTCCTGGCGGAGCTCACGGGTGTCTTATGTATCTGCCGAGCTAATATATTGTCTTTCTGTATTTGTATTCTGCAGTTGATTGTTCAATGATTTCTCTTGCTGAATTGCAACATATGAGCTGTTTAATGTTGCAACAGCTGACTTTGTAATGTAAAAACAAAAAACCTCTCAATTCCAAATTGTGTTTGCTAGTTAGGACGGGGAATTTAAATGAGATTTATATGGAAGATGTATTTTTCCCATTGTTTCGCCAATGCGGAAAGAAAACAAGTCTTCACTCTTTCTAAAAGAAAATCAAAGCAACCACGGCAAGAATTTGTTTTGCAAGGAAGAAGCATCAATAAAAAGTAAACCTGTTCCCTTCTACATGCTTGTGACTGTATTAGTGTTCTTTAAAAAGACTTTCTCAATGCAGAGATAACAATTACCAATACACATCTTTTCTGACAGCTGGAATGTTAAAATTCTTAAAAATGACCAGTTTAAGATATGCTTTTTACCTTGGTATGACTCCTGATGCTGAGTACAGGTGTATTTTCACAATATTCTTTTATCTTCTTTTCACCCAAGTAGCCCTGATTTAAAATTGCTTTTATATTTTTCCTGGAGGATTGTTGTAGTGAATGGAAATGAATGACTCAAAAATAGACATTGGATTTTATAGCTTTTATTGATAAACTGTATGAGGTGGGGACCTGAATGAAACAGCCATTGTTTCAAATGCCACGTTGGTATTTACTGTGAGGCGTAACGATTTCGTGGCTGCTTACCCACCCGTGTGAGGGAGAGCACAGAAGAGGACAAGGGATTATATGAAGTTCTGCTATCAGCTGTAATGCTTCTCGGCAGCCTTGGCTTTGCAGTGGCCGCCTTGCTTTGGTCACAGAGTTGGGGTCCCCAGGCAAATGCTGTGGTGTGTTGGTGTAGTGACCCAGAGGGGCTCACCGAGCTGCAGGGACGCTGCCTCAGCACTCCGATTGGGAAATTAATTATCCAGTGACTGGATCAGGGACTAAACCATCATTTCTGTATAAAGTTGTGCACATTTAAGACTGAATCATAGCTGATGAGTGCTAAGGTGAAGCTTGAGATCAGAAGATTAAAGCCAGGAGCAAGATAAAGTTGTATTTGAAGTACAATTTCTGACATAATGAACAGAAAAACTAAATGACCATTAAAGGCAGGAACTCGTGTGAGGAGGATTTTTCAGAGATGATGTTGTCACTGCATAACAGTGGCTATAAATGTGTCTCCATAATAATTTTTAAGCATGTGGGCAGTTGACCTTGGCTCATTAGCTCTATGGGACACCAGGGGGGAAGCTTCTAGCAGCTTCTCAGAGAAGCCACCTCTGCAGCCCCTTGTCACAGGTTCTGCCAGTAACCAGGTGACAGATGCTCTCTGTTATCCCCCACCATCCTCCCGGGGGAAGGTGACAGGGGAATAAGGGAGAGACTTTGAGGGTGGGAAAACCCTAGAACAGTTTTAATGAAATAGAAAATAATAACAATAATGATGGTGAATTGTATACAAAGATGTAAATATATTCAGATACATGAATGAATATGCAAACAGGCATAGTCCGGGGGTCCCGCACCGGGACAGTCCCCAGCCCTGTCACACCAGCCCAGTACAAAGTGTTCAGGTGCAGGGGATTCCCCTGGCACCGTGTGTGGCCTCACGAGCTGTCCGGGCGCTGCTGCCGCCCGGGCGGCGGTGGCTCAGGAGGGGTCCGCGGTGCCCCCAGCTCCTTCTGGTGTTTGCCCGGTGAAACGCAGAAGTTAAAAGTACTTGAGAGCTAAACTTGACCCCGCTAAGAACTGAGGATAAGTGCCAGGTGTTTGGAATTGCTGAGAAGTGGGATCGTTAACAGCCGGTCCCGCTGATCACACGGAGCCGGGGCAGCCGGTACCGCCCTGCCCAGCGGGGGCTGAGTGAGGGCGGGGCAGGAGGAGCTCCTTGCCCTGAGGAGCTCCTGGCCCTGAGGAGCTCTGCCCTTGCTCGAGAGGCCTGCGAGGGCACCCCCAGCAGAAGCGGTGTGTGCTGGTGCTGCGCAGTCAGGACAGAGCTGGCTGTAGTGCCCTGCACGTCCCGGCTGGGTGGCCCGATGATGCCCAGACCTGAAGCTTTGGTTCAGCTCCATGTAAGTCCCTCGTGATTTTCTCCTTGTTTAACGGGAATGGTTTCTGCCCAATGTGCTGTTCATCAGTGGTAGAGGACTCAACTATGACGAAGGTCCATCACTCTGCAAGGAGGTGCAGGTGTTCTGGGCAGGTTCCTTCAGTTTCTGTTAGCACTCAGGTTGGTGGAAGCACAGAGCTCACCTCGCCCTTTGCCACCGAGCAGCTGCTGTGATAGTGCTGAGCTGCCTCTGGCCTGGAGCAGCTCCTCATTGCCAGGCAAGGAGAAGTCTGTGTAGCAGCGCAGGGAGGACCTGAACTGAGCCAAGCATTGGGTGATGCAGGGGTTTCAGCTGGAGAGAGGAGCTGTGGGCGTGCTGTTGTCCTGGTGTGTCATTGATGGGAGCGAATGACACAACGCTGGGCCAGAACCAAGGCAATTTGGTCTCATTGATCTCATAGCACCCGTAAGGGTGTCTGAGGGGAGGGCAGTGCAGTCCAACCCAAGTGAGGAGTTGTACGCTTCAGATCCTGCTGATATCCCCTGGGGCTTAGTGATGATTCACACTGGCAGGCAGTCACTCACCTGTGGAAGGAGGTATCAAAAGTAGCTGTAGGTGGTTTGCTGATGCCAAGTGTGGGAATACTTGTGTGAAATTCTCAATACGCCTGACAACTCCAGTTACCTGTGAAAGCTTTTAATAAAAAAAACCCCAATTCCCTGTGTTGTCACTGCCCCGTGCTTGAACACATTGCTGCTGGGAGGAGAGGACGCCTGTTCACAGGATGTGGCTGTACAGAGCTGTACAGAGGCCACAGTTGGAATGGGCTGCCCAGGGAGGTGGTGGAGTCACCGTCCCTGGGGGTGTTCAAAAAATGGGTTGATGAGGCACTTGAGGCCATGGTCTAATGGTCAGGAATATGATGGGATAAAGGTTGGACTTGATGACCCTGGAAGTCCCTTCCAACCAGAATGATTCTATGATTTCTGCAGCATTTGTGATTTAGCGAGACCTTTAATGTCTTTGGTTGGAAGAAAGGTGGCCTTATGTGCAACAGGACAGCAATGTATTTATTAAAACCTCGCCGGTTTGGTTCATTTGTTGCACTGAGAGGCAGATTGGTTCTCAGTGCCTTTCATTTATTGCCCCGCTCTGTGGGACAGCCCTGTCCTGTCACCCAGCTGTGCTCGCTAATGAGATGTGGCCTCCTTGTGCAGAACCCTTGAGGCTGTGAGGAGCATGGTGAGCAGTGGATGGACTGAACCCCTCTGGAGGCTCTGGGAATTGCTGGGTTTTTTTGCTGGAAGCTGTGGATAGGATGTACACAGAGCTGGTTTCAAACTGTTTGTCGCAGGCCATACGCTGAATCCTTCCAGCAGGATTTATGAAGATCACTAGCTCATGACTGGCTCCTGTTCAGTTTAAACCCATCCTGAGAAGGGCTGTGCTGTGTTTGCCAGAGCCTCTCCGTGAGCGCTTGGAGATTTGCCTGCTTGAGTTGGTGACAAAAATGTTGTCTCGTTGCCTCTTTTGTCCTTGTTATCCCTCAGTACTGGCACAGGCAGGAGCAGGGCTGGATTTTGTCTGTTTTGCCTTTCCAGTGAAACCCCTGTGTACGTGGTTATACACGAGGTGGCTCCACAGCAAAGGCAGCAAGGTGCTGGTGTGCGGTGAGGTGGAAACTCCTGCGCAGAGCAGCCAGCACAGAGCTGGTGTCAGAGCCCGCAGTGAGCTGCAGGTCTGTCGGGTGCTTAGAAAACTGATGGGGGAATCGCTGGGAGATACACACTGGCCGTACCTTCTCCCTGTAGTTACTGCCTGGGCAGGGATCATTTACTTACAGCCTCCTTCCCTTCCAGAGAAGCATTTTTGAAAGGCAAATCTGTAATCTGAAAGTTGAGGATAAAAGGAGAGGAGCTGCTGAATAATTTGAGCTTATCCAAAACGTGTGCAGCAGTGCACGTATCGACTTGTCTCGGGGAATATCAAAATTTATTGTCCCTTGAACTAAATATTGACACGTACAAAGCAGTATCAATATTTATCTCTCAGGTTAATACATTTTTATATTCACCACAACATACATCAATATGTGCTTATTATTATAATGTTTGCCCTTCAGCAGAAGAAACTTGTGCGTGGGTGAGAAGGAAAAGAGAGGTTTATATTAGTATTTCTTTTCTCATTTTAAAGTTCATCAGATGCTTTATCCTGTGCATGAAGCACATTGCAGCCCTCATTCAAGCAAAACCCTTACTGATGGTTATGACACTCCATGCGCTGAATACAGGATCCGGCCATTGATTTTTGGGAAATGTGGAGTTAAGTGTCACCAGCAGAAAGGGCAGCAAATTTCTGTTTCATAGACTTGTTGCTTGGAGGCACCTCTTGTAGTAATTCTGTAATGAAGAAAGAGCTTCTGAACAGCTGACAGGAGTGGAGTGCAGGACACGAATTGACAAGACTTTGGTCAGAGCTCCAGCTGTGAATCGCTGCCTATGAAATGATGCTGTTGATGTTGAACAGGAGACACTTGCAGCTCTGTTAGGAACGTTGTGTTTATCTCGTGCCTGTGTTCCGTGTGGCTCTCTGCAGCTGTGTGCCAGCTGGAGCTTTATTTATGGGCACCCCAACACTGGTGGGAATGGGAATGCAGTGGCCTGTTTGGGCCTCCTGCATTTGTTCCAAGAAGCAAGTGTGTGTAGGCAAGTGTGGTCACCTCACTGTGTCTGAAGGATTGTCCTTCTGAGCTGTGCCATTGCCTTTTTATCATCATGCTAGATCTTAAGAGAACAAGAGGACAGAGTTTCCTAGCTGGACAATGAGGGCAGGCTGTGCAAAAAGGATGCAGGCGTGATGGTGCTGAATGTAGCAAGACTTGTTTGGGATCTCCAAAGGCATTTTAGCACACAATCTATGCTCTAGGGACCTGTTTATGTGGAGATACCAGCTCTGGCAGTTGGGCAGAAACATTAAGTTCCACAGAAGCACTGAAATAATGCTGCTGTTCCTCTCTGAGTCTTGCTTTTACATCAGCTGACCTTAAACACAAGGGAGATGAAGGGATGGGCAATAACCAGACAGGGAGCAGTAGGAAAAGGTGTGTTCCTCCTCTCTCCTGCCCCCCAAGCACCGTTCTGCTCATCAACAGCTGGTTGCTTTGGTCAGAGGTAGAGAGGGGTTTGAGTCCCGTGCTGATCTGGGCAGTGGTTGAACACCAGCTATTCGCCAGAAGCTGTTAAAAGCTGGAAGTTTGGATCTGAAATTCTACCCAGCTGCTGGTAGACCTGAGAAACATCTCCAAACTCTCACCTGCCAGAAGCAGCACTGGTAGGGAATCCTTGAGGCCGGAGAGCAGTTCCCTCCTTGGGATGCTCCAGTCTTCCTTAGTTTAACACCACTGAGAAAGCAGAGCCCGCAGCGTTCCCGCTGCCAGCAGCATTGCCCAGCAGTGCCGGCAGCCGTTCCGTGTCATCCTGGTTTGTTTCTTTGCTGCACTCGGGAGTCAGGCTCACGGCAGTGAAAGTTACAGCTGCTTGTAAACTGACATTTACATGAGGATTGTCAGTAGACAGTGAGTATGAGGTAGCTGCTGTCTCATGTGCAGACAACTGCGGCAGCGGAGGCACGGAGCAGCTGCGCAGGCATTGATCTGCACTTGGGAAGGTCATCTCAGTGATTGAAGACTGTGTTTTGTGGCTTGACTCTTTTCTTAAAAGCTAGAAAGATAACAAACTAATGACTTATGTCCCTGTTTCTCATGAAAAGCAAGATTTTTGAGTCCTGGTTAAAATAATACACATAAGATAAATACATGTCAAAACACCATCCCCTGAAAGTCATATTCTGGTTTAGGACTGAAGTCTTTGCTCGCCTCCTCCCAGGTTAGCAGTGACTGCTGTTATGACCATCAAGAACCTGATTAGTGAGAGTGCATTTGCTTGTGTCTTCAAAGCTGTTTGTGGCAGAATCAAACAGGGACCGAGTGCTTTCCTCATAATTAGTATTGCTTTATGATGGTAAACTTTGTAACGAGGGGTGGTCTCAGTAGTTTCCTCTTTTGGGAGTGGACACCTCTGGAGCATGGTTGGAAGGCTCTGTAAGGCTTAGGGCATTAATGTCACGTTCTACCTTTGAGAATAGTCAGGCCAAATATGCAAATGTGAAATGAGTGCTTAAGAAAGTCTCCTGCTGCTAACCAACTGCATTGCTGCCTGCACTTGACTCATAACTTGGTAACCATATGCTTATATTCCACTGACAATTGCCATTTAAATGTCAGTTTACAAGCAGATGTTTGGAACCTGCCTTTGTGCCATTAATTAAATCACAGAAAAGCAAAGTTTGAGGATTAATGCTGCCTAGGCTGGCTGTGATGAGCGTGGGGACACAGCCCGGCAGACCCTGATGGAGCAGGGTGGGCTGGGTTAAGTGGCACGGGCAAAGGAGTGTGTACAGGAGGTCACTGCTTCGGCCTCGGTTAATGGGCTATGGCAGCCAAGAAAGAGCATTGTTGGCATTTCCCAGTGACAATTATGATTTTGTAGACAAGTCAAAGTTCTGTGGGATGGCTGGCTGTGGCCAGGATACAGGGGGAATTTTGGATTATAAAAGGAGACAGATTTGTGCTCTTGGGTGAAAAAAGAAAGACAAAAATGTGTTCAGTAGCAGAACAAGCAAAATCTGGAAGGGTGGAGAAGGAAGCCTCCGTGTCCCCCTCCCCATACCAGACATTGGCATGTATTTAAAATCCTTCCCAATAGAGTTCATAATGAATTTAATTCGGTCCCCTACGGCCCAGAGGAATGTTCAGAGTAATAAAAAAGTATTGCTAAGGGACAGATGACTGCCAAACTCCTGTGCCAGCAATGCATATTTATATTATTGGCACTTAAACGCTAGGTTTATTTTACTACATAAAAGATCCTCTGTCACATATTAAGAACTAATACTGTAATATCCATTTTTGGGAAGTTACAGTTCAAATTCCCAAGTTTAAATCATTGTTAAATTTGTATGCTTTAAAAAGATTTGGGGTGGGTTTTTTTTCAGATTAAAAGAGTAGCTGAATATGGCAATTCTTGTTTTGGGTAAACAGTTTTGTGGCTGATTTATGGCTTAGCTTTTTAAAATGGGTTAAGTCAAGGGTCTTTTCATGTCTTCTTTAACTTTTTTTGTTACTTTGAAATATCTACATCAATGTTAAATGAATTACAAGTTCAAACACACACTTGAAGTTTGAGTTGTATTCACTTACACACTCAACTAGATAACAGGCCGTCTCCTGGCTTCTGTTGGCATGGTCTAATGCACTTTTGATGATTAAACCGAGTGATTCAAACGTGTGCTGGAAATTTCAAGCACCAGTGACAGAGGTTGCTGGACCATCGCATTACTTTGTTTATAAACATCATTAATCCCTGGAAGATAAATCTGTGCTCTCCTGTGTCACTTCAGTGCATGAGTCAGGAAAGTGGGGAAAAAAAAATATGGAGCTACCAATTTTTTTTTCACTTTAATGAGGAGGAGCAGAAGGGAAAGTTGGCTCTGAGGTGAAATGTGAAGGAGTTTGAATTGCTCGCAGGCAGCAAGCTCTAGGGAGAGGTGCATCAGTACTGGGGTAGGATGCAGTCTGGTTTACATTCGAGCTGATACAATGTTGTTTAAGCACTTTCTGCACATTACAGTACAACACAAACTTCTACAAATTGATGGCAGCAGTGATTCAGTCAAAATATTTCATGTGCTAAGGTCTGAACATAAAGCTTTCCTTCTGATGCACTTCAGCTTGTTTCATACCTCCATGTCAAGTGTGAACATTTGGAAAAAATACTGTGAATTTGTCAGCATGTTTGTTTACACGGTGCATCTCCAAGGAATCAACAAGCATTTTTTTTCAAGTGTAAAAATGAACAATTACTCATCCCTGTAAGACAACAGTTTTACAGACATCTCCTCCCACCCCCAACAGCCAAACCTCACCGCACTGTGCAAGGGCACAAGCAGCTCATTTTTCACTTGCTGTACACACAGCGAAAGAGTCAGCTCCCCGGAACAAAGTGTCTCAAGAATATGAGGGGGAATCTTAAGCATTTGGCAGTTTGAACTAAAACGAAAGGTCAGTGGCAAAAAAAAATCAGCTACAGGCAAAATATCAGACATCTTGGAGCACTGCATTTGAGCTTTAACTGTGAATGCACACATTGTTTGCTCGCAGGTTTTTCACAGCAGCATTCATAACTTAGAAAACTATTAATCAGCATGATCAATTATCCTGTTTCTAACTAAGAGAAAAAAAAAATCAGACCAGAGAGCTTATTTTCTTTTCCCTTGGAAGAGATCATGTGGTAAAACTTGACGACAACACTGCAGACCTGGGTTTCTAGGCTTCGTGTTTGAGTTGCGCAGAAGAAGCCACACAGCAGCGCAGCAGTGTCCTTTCGCTGCCATTGTCACAAGGCCTGGCACAAATCACTGCTCAGGGCTCCTTGTTTCCTGTTGGTCCATGCCAGGACCCCTGTCCCTGTATTTGTTATGCTGACAGCAGAGAAAAAAGCACTGAAGGCTGGAAAATTTGCAGGACTAAACCAAAATTCAGATTAGCTTTTGACAGCAACACAACAGGTATTGAAAAATGAAGCAAGGTGGTAGGGGAAGAGTAGGGCAGCCAAGCACAGGGGCATGGGATTGTGTAGGAATGGGAGTGAGAACGATGGGACTGTGGCTGAGGAGAGCTGTGGTGGCTGGAGAACAAGAACCGGCCAAGGTAACTGCATTTACTGCGTCCCATGGCTCCTCCTCTAACGCTGTGAGTTTAGGATACATTACTTCCCTATCCTACCAAAACTACTGTGACCTTAAGTGATTACAGAAGCAAATGATCAAAAAGACAACTTTTATTTGGTAGCTCATTCAGTGAAATCATAACTTCATTAAGGTAATTATAGCTTTCATTAACAAAATTATTTTTTTTTTTAAAAAAGAGACATCTCTTAGTTTTTCTTTGCTTGGGGGGTGGTGGAAAGAACTTGGAAATACCTTGCTTAGGCCCTGGCAGTTTCAAAGTTATGAAAAACCTTTCTTCTCTTTTCTGCCCCCCTTCCCCATTACTTCCGTGTTTTCCCACCACGGAAATATCATTTTCCTGGCTTGAAAAAAATCAGTGTGCACTCCTTCAGAATTGTGTTCTTACAGGGATCTGTTCAATAGGTGCCATCTGCCTTAGCCTGGACACGTAAGAATTAAAACATTTCTGTGCTTATATTGAGAAAGGAGGCTAGACATTAGAGATTCACAATCTAGCTGGAACCCAAAACCACACCATTGCGATACTCTACTCTTCTGTGCCTCTGCAGTGGGGAAGCCAACCTGCAGCTTCTGCTCCCTCGCTGTTCACACAAGGCACGGTTCCTGTAGAGAGAAAAACAAAGTCACACCAGTAAACTGGAGGCTGCATTGTGTTTCAGAAGTAAGGCTTTTTCGGGGGAGCACTGAAAGGAATTATTCTGTGTACCTGCTATTTCTTGCAAGATATCAGGGTTCCCAGTGCTCACGTGCACCAGCAGCAGTGGATGCCAACAAGGATTTGAGTGCCTTTCCCCGGCTCCTGCCCGGGAACAGAGCCTGCTCCAGCTCACCCTTACGTTTCTTCAGGGCTGCTGTTCTGAGACAGCAGCACAGCTGCAACCCTAGGGAACACTGGTCCACAGAGGCAGAATTTTCAGACATCCAACATTTAAGTCACCCCTTTTTAATGCCATTAGTGATGCAGCAACATGTATTTATATTTACATATAAATACAAAATAGTCAGATACCACATTTTTTAAGCATAATTTATAATCTGAAACTGCTTATACTTTCATGACTTGGGTTTTTCTCATTTACATTCATAGTTTAATTCCACTGGAATTTGATTTTTAAGAAAGCCCAACATATCTTAATTACCATAAAAAGATCCATACATATTTTACTTAAAAATATCTTCTGTAAGAGGAAATTTACCAAAAATAACACGAAATATATTATTATGCATACATTATTTTTTGTGTAAAGTACAAACAAGAATCTGATCTCTTCTGGGTATTGCCTGATCTAATATGGCTATAGGTTCTATTTATTTTGTTTGTTTTTCAAAGTAAAGGGAAAGACATAAGAAATGTAAGAACACAAACCAAACTAAAAATGCATTCTTTCTAAAGATACAGATATCAATGAAAGAACACCTGGAGAACTAATAAATGACAATAGGTACAAAGAAACACTATCCAAGCACTATGCAGTCTTTGTCAGAGCATGTGCTGCAATGACCTTGCAACAGTTATTAAAAACAACAGACAAAAAAACTGCTACTGGCAGAAAGAGCTGTCAAGCAAAACATTGAAAACTGGTATTACTTCCTAACAAGTGCAGGACTGGTACTAAGTATTTTATGGTTCCTTCCCCCGCATGTATGCACACTTCATTCTTCCTCTTTCTATTCTCAGGACTGATTGTTGCAACTCTGGCCATGTGCTGGATGCCAAACCAGGTTCGAAGGATCATGGCTGCTGCTAAACCAAAGCAGGACTGGACTGTCCCCTATTTCCGAGCGTACATCACTCTTCTTCCCATCGCCGACATCTTCTTCTACCTCAGCTCGGTGGTGAACCCCCTCCTGTACAACGTCTCTTCTCAGCAGTTCCGCAGTGTCTTTCTGCAGGTCCTCCGTTGCCACCTGACAATAGAGCATGCCAACAAGGAGAAGTTTCTCAGAGCCAACCTGAGCTCCAGAGCAAGGAGCAGCCGGTCTCTACGCCCACTGCTCTTCATGTCATCCAGGCGCAGTTCTTCTACAAGGGGCAAACCCAGCGTTTTCTTAAGTACTTTTCAGAGTGAGACTAAGCCTGACTGCAGTCCACAGAAACCAGGTCTTGACCCAGCGGAGCCCAGCTTGGAAGAAGTGCCACTAGAGACTAGCTCAGAGCTCACTCCAGATGCACAGAACGGCCTTTGTGAACATCAAGTATGACTTCATAAGGCAAAGTTAATGATTAGCAATGAACTTAAAAACATGGAAATTAAAATGACTTAGGAATTTACTACATCTTAAAAGGAATAACACAGATGGATTTGTTTCCAATTATGCAAACAGAGCAGGAGTTCTGTATCCTGCTGCTGGGATTTTTAAGAGCACGCTGGAAATTCAATCTGCTAACCGAATTCATTAGCTGCCAAAAATATCAGCCCCTCTCTCCCCCCAACCACTGAACTCCCTTGCTGTTGACAGGGATTTGGAAACAAACAGAAAATAATTGCTGTGTCTTTGAAGAAAGGAGGAGACAGAACAAACTGTGTCAGGGCAAAAAACTTGCTTGAAGTTTAGCAATACAAAACCAAAAGAGCCAATTTAAGGAGCAGAACGGTGGTTATCACATGTGCTCTCGGCACCACGCCAGAATTTCCCCTCTTTTTCGGCCGGGGTCCATTGCAGAGTGGAGTGTTGCAGCAGCTGATACAAACAGAGTTCACCTTCCCTGGAGAACAAAAGGACTGGTACCCAGCAGAGGCTATCAGACACGCTGCTGAAGATGCGCAGGATTTGCGATACATGATTCCTGTGACACAGAGCAAAGGAGACTTAGGGTTTGATATGAATACGGTTTTGCTTTACAACACGAATCATGCTTGGAAACTCTTGCAAAACCAGTTTACATCTCCAAAGCAATGCTGGTGATTAAGCCAGACACCTCAGCTGTGACACGGCTAACAGCTCTACACTGCAGGAGAATCACAGCCCCTCTGGTTTGGAGTTCTCCTTTATTTGATTCTGGTTGGAGCCAAAAATATTACAAATTTGATTTACATAATGTATATCAAATGATGCATTTTATAACCAGAACTATACTGAAATGCAATTAGTTTGAAAATTAATTTTGTTTCTGTTGCTGAGCATGTCCGAGTTGTTTAAGGTGTCTAGGTAATTACAGTTTTCTATGCTGTTAAATTGTCTTTTGAGCATTTTTTTTTCCTTTTCTTGTTCATTTGCCACACAGAGACAAGTAACCAAGAGTAAAAGGAGAATGACTATCAGCAAGCCTTTCATCTCCCCCTCTCTCATTTTTGTAAAGAAAAACTAGAAGTACTTTTCCAAGTACTTTTCCAGGTAATCTCAGTTCTTGCTTTCTTTGAAGCTTAATACCCTCACTAACAAAAACTTCCATTTGTAAAGAAATGGCCTTTCTGAATTGAAAGTCTTCCTTTCTAAAATGCAATTTAATTTTAATTAATAATCTAATTAAGTTTATGATTTCTCAAATTGTTTTTACCTGGAAAAAAAGTACATTCTGATGCACATAGCTGTTATTTTAAAATAAAGGCTTTAAAACACCTAGTTGCATTTTCCCGTCACGGTGGAAAATGGTTGTGGCAGTTCTACCTCTCATTAACTTTTTCTTGTAAGTGATACAATAGAAATTGTTTTTTGGAAAAACCTGGACATAACACAAACAAATAATGTAAGTCTGTTTGTATTGCCTTGCAGTTACAAAAAGAGGTAAACATTTTTAAGGATAATAAAATCACTATTCCTTTTAATATGGGATTCTTGAAAGTGTGTTTTTTTTCTTCTAAGGACACGGGAACAGAATTCCCTTGGAGAGCAGTGCCCCTGCATCCATGATGTTTTTAAATACACAGCAATTGAGATATTTTTTTGGAGGGAGTGAAGCAGGAATACAACCTGTAGCCACTGGACTTACAGTACCTGCAGAGACCTGTTCAGTCCCCAGGGACTTCAGCAATAAGCACTACAGCACCTCCACAGTGCAGTGGATACCTCTGCAGTAGCGACTGTCACTGTGCTACTAAGTGCTGTGCACAGCAGCAACACACTGCTCGTTTGGGTTATGCTTAGAAAGAAAGACTGCCTGTCTTCAGAGAATTATAATTACAGAAATTCTTTTATATTGTCACAAAAATGCTGCCATCCCAATAATGCAGGGGTTTCCCTGTTTTGTGTTCTCCCTCTGCAAATCTAAGCTCTGAAATGTGCTTTAAGGCTATCTGTCTAGTTAAACCTCTAAAGAGAAGCCCTCGCGTCAGTGTTAAATCTTCCTCTGTCTCCAGCGAGCTTCAATCAATCAACACAGCAGGTAGAGCCTTTCCTTAAGGAGGAAAAGGAGCTACAGGCTGTCCTAGCTGTACAGCAAAGGCACACAGATCAAGAGGCACACTCTTTATTACTATAGTTTGCAAAAAGAAGAGAGCTCTCTGTTGACAAACCACTGCTGTCAAGGACTGTCAACTGTGCTGCCACTGATCAGCTTACAATACTCAAGTCTCAGCTGATGTTTCCCACAACGACCTGATGCTTTGTCCACGTTCCCCCTGCAGTCTTCCAAGAGCTGAGGCAGACATGACCCTTCCCATGGCTATGATTAACTTTCTTCTTTCCCTTTCTTGAGAAAGTAATCCCATATAAAACGGAACCAGGCACAATTCTTCTATCTCCAAATCCACATCTCCTCATCACAGATTCCTTCCCTGCAGCTACAACCACCCACCAAACTCAGCTGTTCCTCAGGCTTCCCTATGAACAGCAGTGAAGCTCAACTTCCCCCTCAAAGACCAAGCCTCTAAAAAGCTTTTGACTTTGGCAGACTTCCTATCCCCGTTGTTTTATAGATCACTCTTTTTCTGCCATTTCCTTTTCACACAATTCCTGCAAAGCCCTGTCCATAATTTGAACTAGTGATTTATTAGTTCAGGTCCCTGAAAAATCATATACTTCATAATTTTCCTTTAAACTAGGAGACAAGAATTTTTCAATGCTGTGACCAGTTAGATAATGCCCTTGGAGGCATGGCTTTCACCCAGCAGCTCAAGGAGACCTCCCATACAAAAAAAAAAAAAATAAATATCTAAATCCTGCAGCTTAACTCCGTATGTTTACAGCAGCTCTGTTCTCCAGCAGAAATTCCACAGAATAATCCGGAGCGCCTTTTGAAGTCAAAACACAGTATTCCCACACAGACCAAAATTTTACAACTCTAAGTTTCATGTGCAGAGGGCCCATGTTCATAACTAAACAGAGACATAATCTAATGCGTAGTGAAATCTCACTGAAACGCTTCTCCTGTGGCTTTTCTATAAATGTGTCTTACAACAGGAAATTCCACTCCCGAATGACTGTTTATTCCCATTCCCAGCTCTAGTAATCTGAATTAAAACAAGATTCTTTACATAATTAAAAAAAGTCAGTACTTCTGTTTTTTTTAACAGTTACTTGGCTAAAGACACACCCTTCACCACATCCAAGTGTTTTTAAGTACTGGTAGATTATTTTGAGCTCACAAATTAACAGCTATCATACCCTAATTGTGCTTTTTTGTTTTACGAAGCATCAGGTGTGAACTAGACTTGACCAGCAGAGAAAGGCTGTGCTTTTTCTCTAATTCTGCAGTATCCTTATATCAAGATACAATGAAATCAGGCATAGAAGGCTGATGGGAAAGAGGGGAAACCTTAGCACTACAGGAGTGACATTTTTAAAACACTCTAGTCATGATCTGACTTTTTTTTTTTTTGAACCATATGAAAAAGCAATGACACTTTAGATAGTATCAATTAAAGAAAGGCAGGAAAAATATTCTTAAACCCTCTTCTTGTCATAGTGCAATTCCTGTTTAACTGTGGTGGGAAATAAATTGGCACAACTGACGTTCATGGGTTGATGCCAGGGCCACTACTCTCCTTACTGTACCTTGATTACTGTAGCTCACCCACCGAGTTCAGACGAGACACCAGCATCCTTTCTGCATTATCTCCAGAGATTAATTGCTTTTATATCTCAAGGATGGCTTTCCTCAGATGCCTCTCTTGCAGTGCTTTATTGTACTGTTGAGCCAGTTCTGAAACTATTTCTGAGCTCTTCCTGAATGATTTGCCACCAGTAGGCTGAACTGCAGACAGTTCTTCAAACTGGTTATCTGCCTCGTAAGGCTCATACCACCGATATAACTGCTAATTACCAGATATTCTTGCTTGAGCAATCAGCTTGATACATTCATTAACACATCACCCAGAAATATAATTGCAAACTTTCCTGGGAGCTACCTCAGATTGTTCTACACTCTGCCTTTACTGGGACGGAGTCATTCCCAGCTCCCTAACCCTGGCAGTTTACACCAGTGCACAATTAGTATATTTATTGCCCAGTCTCTTGATGAGGAAGTAGTGAATAACTTGTTCTTTTTCAGAGATTCAGCAGCCCCCCAACAGCAGTGTGGGTTATGCATATGTGTAGGTACTATAATGATGGTTTACTATGCAGTACCTACTACTGCCCGATTGATTTTCCTTCAAGGTTTGAGAGGTTGGCTGAGGATGCAGTTCAAGCACTTTTAAGAAGAGAGGGGTGTGCACAAGGCTAGAGTATCTGTGTGATACTGCAGTAATATTTCATGCCCTCTCCTTGCACACACACCTACTATAACTACCTTTTTATTTTTAGAGAGAAGAAAAAAAGCTTTGTGCCTAAATTGGGTGTTGAAAATTTACTCAGACTGGACAACTTGCTCATCCCTACGCCTTTCTCTGCCCCACCTGTGATCATACATTTAGATAGTGTCAAGGCCCAAACTACTTTCTTGCAGGATTTCTGCCTCACTCCATGCAACGAAGTGATGAAGGTGTAAATCTCCATGGTTTCTATAGTCCCTGTTTGTTATACCGATTTTCTCACTTAGATCCATTCTATACACGCACACCCCCAACTGCCAAGCTCACTCCCCCTCTTAGCTTCAGTATTGCCCTGTGCATCCACGCCCTGGCACTGTTTTGACCACACGCAGATGCATTCACTCTTGATAACAACAAACAATTCATGCTACAATTCATTCAGAGCCAAAAGTGAGAGTTCTTCCACCTACCCAGTATCCAGAGCCCAGTACACATTCTTGAGTAACAGCTTAACTTGTTACTAGGACAACCAAAAAAGGTGACATCATACCTACTTCTTACACTGTGTATGCAGAAGGCACCAGAAGATCCAAGCTTTTTCTCATACTGCTTGACAAGGATCTTATTAGGCACCTCTGATTCTTCTGTTACAGCAGGTACAGCCAAAGAGAAGTGTAAGCATGACTCTCCATCTAAGGGCCAACCATAATCCTCACTTTGGTTTGCACCTGTAGACTTCAGACTGCCCTTCAGCAAAATACAGAGGGAGCCTCTGAAGCCAAACAGGCAACTAGGATACCACCACCAAGATCAGTGCTCCAAAACAGACCGCTGCCCTCCCACTCTATCAGGCAGCTACTCCGAAACGGCTTTCTGCGGTCACACAGCTCAAAGGACACACCGCTCTCTGCTTCACCCCAAACACTGGGGCCTCATGGCCACACTCTCAGCTGTGAGTTTGACTCCTGTCAAGTAGACAATGTTGCTTTGCCTTTACACTGACTTTTCCAACCCAAATGCTCTACCTCACAGGTATGACCCATACTCTTTCATTTTAAAGAAAGATTTTGCTACAGTGTTTTGTACATAGGCAATTTTGTAGGCACACACAAAGTCAGATGTGCCTTCTGCAACTCATTCCACAAACACTGCTCTGGCAAAAGCTTCTGCAGGTACTCCGAGTATGGCTGCTGCAGTCACAAAACTGCCTTTTCAAGACAGGACCAGAAACTGGTGGAACACACAGAGCCATAGCTTCAGGCATGTAGAAAAGAAGTTTTACTTAAGGTAAGTAACTCAGAAAGTTAGCAAGCAGATCAGGGCAAGTTTGGAGGCACGTGATTAAGACTTTGGCAGAATTTCTCCTCTCAACTCTTAGAAGAAAACTGGACAACTGTTGACCTTCAGAGGACAAGGGTTTGGATTACCATGATACCTCTGAGTCATGCCTTCTAATTCTGGTACTGGAAATATGACTCAAAACTGCATTGCTAATAACAAATAAGAGCACAAAGTAGTCTTTGTCACTGCTTGCAGCATCACAAAGCACGAGTGTTAAAATGTATAGGCTGAGAAAGTTAAGTACAGTTGCTAATGGTGGTATAATCAAGTATTTTTTTTAAAGTCACAGGAAGCTACAAACCAGAAGTCAAAGCTCAACTTTCACCTGCATATTTAATTCTTTGTTTTCTACTGTCCTTATTCATTTCTCTGCTCACCAATATGGACTTGTAGTCAAGCACTACAGCATACAAGCTTTCAAACAAAGCTGGCTGGTAGCCTTCCATCATCTGTGCTTTCCTGATACAAAGGTAGCAAGCTCTAAATGGCCTTGGAGATCAAGATTTAAATACACTTGATCTTCTAGCAAGAGATGTGAACTTAACCTTCAAAATCCTGTATGAGCTTTCTTCTTGACAATCCTATCTGCTGAACTGAACTGGGAAGCCACAGTCCTTATGCCTTTACCAACATTAAAATGCTATTAATAAGTTGCACAAATAATTTTTCACATGAATAGTCTTGTTGCATCCTACTAATTAATGTCCTTCCCAGTCTCAATGGAGTGGCTCACATGTTTACACTTGCATGCCAGTACCTTTGAAATCCATTGAGCTTTTATCTCTTTAGCTATTTTCATGCTTACAGTTTTGCAGTCTGTTCAACTTCAGAGTAGGATTTGCCTTGTTTTTGTATTATTTTTCCACATTCAAAGACTCATTGGTAATCTGGCAAAATGGTTTATATTGAGTTTCCAAAAAAAATACCTAGACTACAAATTAAAAATGGAAATAAAACCATCATCTTGGATTAATTAAAACACACTTGCCAATGTTTTGATCAGGTCACTGAGAGCTAAGACAAGTGATAGGGCCAGGCCACAAGAAGTTTTTTGGAAACGCAAGACTCATTTCTATGTGAAATGCAATAGGAAACTCTTCAAGGCGGTGCAAGAGGCACCAGGCTGTGGGCAATGTATCCTCACAAAATTAATTTGTATACCTTTCATACAAGTCTGAAAAAATAACATAAAAAGCTATTGTCTACATCCTGCAAAAAATGAAATTTGCTGGACCAGATACAACAACTTCCTTAAAATAATAGAGCCCTTCATCACTTATGCACTTGGATCTTTGTCATGACTTCCAAGTCATAAGCTGCTTGAACTGTTAACTCCACTGTTGCTTCTCTGTATTTACAGGCGGTCAGAGCAGCAGTACTCCTTACTGTCTGTAGTTCCTCCTTAGCTGATGCACCTAGTTCAGTTCATCCCGTATGTGGCTGAAGTTTTCTGAGCAACCCAAAGATTAGAAGGAATTTACTAGGAAAAAGACAGCTTTGGCACCTGAGAAAGTGTTTTTGAATAGCTATGTATCCACAGTTCTAAGTTTTCAGCATTCAGTACACATTAGCAACATATATTGTAAGTCTTTTATTCAACATAAAAAATGACCTGCATGTTTCCAATATTGGCTACTCTGTCCTCATTGCATTGGGCACCTGGTAGCATGAGATAGGATGTTATAGGTAACAACTGTCATGCCAATTTTTTCTTTTTTTCTTTTTTTGAATTGTCAGTAAAGATTTCTTATATTATACTTTTACTTTTTTTTAATCAAAGTACCCAAAAGTTCTTTTGAGTTATGTTGATATACTTTGACCAAAACAGACAGTGTAGAAGAAAATAAAAATTAAAAAAAAATAATATAAAAAATCCACCACCAGCTCAGTGGATGTTTCTTTCTGTATCTAGATGGATACCAGGGATGCAGCTATTACCTATAAAACTTTAATGCCTACAGTGACTCTGAAGACATTAAACTTTGTTTACCATTTTAATCATTTTGTCAATAGATGTACACCAGAGTATAATTTGTCCTTTATACAAGTATGCAATTAGTATTAGTACTAATGGATGCTATACATGAAAACAGAAAAAAGTATTTGCTTCTGTAATCCCTAACAGCCATACACAAAGCAACTTTATCGTGGCTGCAACAGAGTAAAATAAATGAAAAAAAGTAATAATCACAGGTAAAGAATTTACTGTAGGCCAACTCATCACACAACTTCGACACTGCTTTCCTCTGCCTGATAAGACAAATGACTGGTAAACCAATATTGAGAAGAGTTAAATAAATAAATGAAATTATGGTTCAACAGTGAGATGATGACCTTGTCCATGATGTTCCCATGCACTACTTTTAGGCACATGATTACAGCAACTGCTTTAATTACACTGCAGAATTATATACTATACAAATACATTAAAAAGACCATTGGTAACCCAAACAAGTAAGAGAAGTTTCTTATTGTAGGTGAGTAGGAATAGTGAGGTTGTTTCCCAATTCACTTGCCAAGGAAAATTCATACACAATCTTAGTTGTATATAGACACTGTATATTTTAAAATATCAGTTTTGCTACTGTGGATCATTTTTCTTTTCCTTGCAAAAGTAAGTTTGCAAAAGTATGCTCACAACTACATTAGAGCACAAGGTACATTGTTCAAAACATACACAAAGGTAGATATACTTACAGCAAGTTCTGAGTTTACACTGGCTACCTTTCTGAGCTGATTGTCTCATCCTTCATGCTTTGTCCCTTCCTGGTCAATTCACATTGCAAGTTTCATTTTGCCTTAAGTAGGTTTTAGATCAGCCTTAATGCTCAGATAGCTCTTGCCTTCAGTAAAAGGTAAGCTTCATTATCAGTATGTTTACTATGATATATGAATAAAAGCATATATACATTAGATACTCATCTAGGTATCATCTGATCCCAATATACTGTGGGATTTCTTTGTTCCTAAAATTCTGTTCCTATAGTCTAAAAACAAAGGAGGATGGACATTTCTAAGTTAAAAGTTCATGGATGGAAAGGAGAGAGGCAAGTGGGAGAGGGGAATCTGCCCTAGGTATTGCCACAAAGTATCTGCAGGTGGAATTATTTAAGCAAGAACTTTGATTCTTTGTCAAACATTTAATTTACACAGTTTTCAAACACCTGCTCACCCAGCTGAAGAATGAACTAGAAATATATCCCTTATGTTAATTTCCATGGGACAGAAATTACTTGCTGTAGTCTTCAGTGCCACTGCCTGTTCTCACCATTCAAGTACTGATTTTATTTTTTTTTATTTAAAGTAGCAAGTTTGTAAGACTTTGCATTGCAGGCAAAATACTGTCCTGTCCTTCTGCATCTCCCACTGGAACAGAACGTTAGCATTAACTGCATAAAACTTGTTCTAGCAATTTTTTTTAAATACAACTGTGCTTAAAGCAAGAAAAATATTTTGTCATTTACTTGAAAAAGTCTCCAATTCTGTGCACTGACAGATCCCCAAAGTGCAACTGCAATATAAGCTGCCATAGCAAAGTGTGTGTTTGCAGGGGAGGCAGAATTATACCAGTCCTGCATAATCACTTAATCAGACACATGCTTACGTACAGCTCAATGCTCAGTTCATTTTAAGTTGTGCAATGGAGCAAATTTGTGCCTGATATTGCAAACAGCTATGATAACGTGCCTGCCGATCTAATTCAAAGTGTTAGTGACTAATACCTGCCTTCTTGGCTGCTCACACCAGAGGCTGTCACAGTAACAGCCACTGTCCAAGCTCAGCGTTAGGACGTGCCTGTGCTGCTGTCTGCTCTCACGTGAAGCTGAAAGTCCTTCCTAACACTGGTTCTCCAGTAATCGAGATAATGTTCTGAGAGAACACAGTGGCAGTTCAAGCACTAACCCTGATGTCACAGTGACTGAAGAGGAGTGGTTTGTTTGACTACAATCAGGCTTAAGGAACTATTTACAACATAAATGAAAAAAAACCTGCACAGTTACAGCTCTCGACTACATTGTTTATAGGAAGTTCAACACATAAATGAAGCTGAACTATAGCACTGTCCTTGCACAGCTCAATGAACACCAACAAATACGTAAGAAAAAAGTCACTGGCTACAAGCTGGGATTGTATTGCAGACACACCACAGACCAAGTCAGTGAACCCCTTGATAACAAACCAAACACCCAGATTAATGCATACTGCAAAGGAAGGGTGACTACATCAATAGGTTACTGATTCAGACTGTGAACTTTATCTCAAAATATTGCATTTAACTTTCAAATAAGGTTTAGGAGAACTTGTAACATTTTGCTCACTGACACAGCTATATTTTATTAAGGACAAAAATGGGTTAGTCTATAAAAATTAAATTATACTCCTTTGACTGTATCTAGTCAAGAGGAAAAACTCTAATTATGAGATTGTGCTGTCAAATAAATGCAAATTCACATCTTTCATATGCTGGGTTAAAAATTCAAACTCAAGTCTGTTATAAATTAGAATCAATATTTGAAACATTTCAGCTTTCAGGGATAAGCAACAACCAAAAGAATCAAGTTATGAAATAAACTGATAGAAGTAGAATAAATTACTAAGTAAAACTTAGGAGAATAAGGCTTTTCTATTACACACATTTAAATATCAATTAGGAAAAAAAAAACAATAAAGGATGATGAACTGAATCATCTCTGTTTTACAAGCAATCCTCTCTAGAATTGACTGAGGATAAGAGAGACTAAGCTTGCAATGTAAATTTTACTCAATTTGAAATAGTTAGGTTAAAAATTTAAATTTATTCACTGGCTGAAATGTACAATCTCTAAGCTTAAAATGAGTAAGAACTGCATTTATAGAAGTAAATTGAGTAAAACGGTGGTACCTGCTACGCACAGCATGCTAGTTACCTCCTAAAGGGAAAATCCAAGGATCTGCTCAGAGACAACATAAAATTGCACAGGGAAAAAGAAACCCCAAAGTTTCTTTTAAGAGCTCCTTATTTACTATATTGCAAACCAATTTCTTCATAGGAGTAAGGACAAGTTATGCATCAACATATGTCTAAAATCTATCAAAACAGTTCCAGTTTGATCATCAGTGTGCCCAGCGATGCTGGCCAGACCGCAAGGCTGCCTGCTAGCCTGAGAACAGATGCATGGCTGACTGTCCCACCCCACACTGGCTGCACACCAGTGGCTCTCTCAGCACACCCGTGGGGGTGTGTATGCTCACATGCAAGCCCACCTACCTACCCAGAAGAGCTCCACTCTAACCTGTGAGGGGCTTACTTCACTGAAAACGCTTTTCCAACATTCCCCTGAAGGGAAGATTACAGGTAAGTTTCTGGAAGGCTGGTACAGTCTGAGGTTTTATTGAAATGAAAACATGACAGAACCAGGGCAGATATTTAAAACAAAAACCATCAAAAGAGCAACACCAAACAACGAATTAAATGAAAACAGGACTTTCTTTGTCTGTGTCTATGTACTGTGTCGACAGCCCTTCGAATTGCCACAGCAGTCATTCAAACCTATAAAAGTACTATGGAAGCTGTGGTGCGCAGATAGCAAAACCTTCAAACACTCATTTAGAGGTACTGGGACTTTAAAAGCACCTTGCAAGCCATAACTATCTCCCTTGCCCACCAACCTTTCCAAGTAAACTTCAAATAAACTGCTCCGATAATACATAACCTGAAAGAGACCAATCTTCCTTTAAACATGCAGCTTTTTTCTCTGCACTGGAGAGCTCCTGAATATTTTACAGAAATATCGTCACTGTGGATGGTGTTACCAGGACCAAACAACGTGCCAGCAGTTCAGCTACTGCTGATAGGTAGCAATTGTTATTATTTTTCTACAATTCCTAATGTAGTGATCTGAAACCACCAGCAAAAGCAGAACTAGCTTATTCATTACCACTTTGAAAATACTAATGAATGGCTTCCTAATGCAAAGAATCAATGTTACTGTTCAACACAGAGGCTGCACACATTTGCCAGGCAGAGAGGGATCCTGCTGTTACTGAAGGACCCCCTAAGAAAGGACAGACTACAGCTTGATTTATTAACAGCATAACAGTCCTTCACATCAGCAAACTCCATGCTCTAAAGCATTCCCCTCAGCTGCAAGACACGCAGCTTCCCCTCCAATCAGCGTTCTGAAGTTCCAACGTGCCCTCTGCTCCTGCAGCCCACCACTTGGTACAGAGGCCACACCAGTGAGCTCCTACCAGCCTGTAATGCCTGGTGTCGCAACGACTGGCTGCAGTCAGAGCAGGACACGACATGAGCTCCCCCACACACACATCCTTGCCACGCTACCCAGCCCTGACCTGCCGAATAAAGCCGTGGTCTTCTACTCATGCAGATGGCTATGGAGCAACCTGGTAGTCTAGAAACCCAGACGGTTCTCTCTAAACCTCAAATGCCTTCCATGATGCTGACTAAAAACAGCAATCTGTAGCACAGCTCCAAAGACAATAGAGTTGGGAAGCAGAATCTCAGCTAGTTTCCTCTTGAAGACAATTACCTCCAAATACGCTAACCTAATATTAATTACAGTATGGGAAAAGCCCCCTTAGACTTGGAAAATGAATATGGCAAATATATCCATTTGTGCCCTCCTCTCCCCTCCAAACTCCCAACACATTCTTTTCATCCCTCCCTCCCTTCTGCCTGATGTTTTATTTTATGGATGAAAGCAAAGAGGACTACACGTTCCTTCCCTCAAGATGAACCTTCAGAGTATATGAATTGCTAGAGTAAATAGAAGAAAGGAGGGAATTACTAATTTAATGCTCTCCCATCTCTTGGGGAAAAAGCCCATGTAATTAACTGTAATGAGATTAAACTAACTTGTTGTTATTAATTTCCCAGTGCTGAGAAACTAAATCTGAGACCCATAAGACTGTGTATTAACAGCTTTATCAACATTTGGCTTGCATCCTTCAGTTTTTACACCAGTTTTAAAGGAAAATTAACTTTATTGAGTTGCAAAGTCACTCAGAAGTATGAGAAACTGAAGCTGGTCCCTTTAGGCAGGAATACCAGGTTCATCTATAGCTGAAGACTGTGGGGTGGAGCCAAAGGCAACAAATGCCATGCACCACAAATAAACAGAAGTATAATTCTTAAATTCTTACCAAAACTCTTTTCCATTACTTCTTTCTGACACATATCTTGAACATTCACTGTACAGTTCACGATGAACTCCGGAGCAGAGCAGTCGTTGTTTAGCTGGAACTCTTCACACTGGTAGCACTGTATTTGCAAACCCAAACCTGGAACAGACAGGAATTTTGTTCAGGATGATAATAGGAATAATATCTACCAAAAAAATGAATCAACACATGCCAGGCATCTTCCTTATCCTTTCCTCATCGCATTCTGCTGCTCCCAACTACTCAACAGCTCAGCAAAGGTACTTTGATGAAAATGCCCTAAGAAGGACGTGCCGCCCGCTCAGCGGGGGCTGTGCCCGGTGTGCTCGGCACCTGGCCCCGGACCGGGCTCCTCCGGCGGGGGCTCGGGGCGGGCAGGGCCGCTCCAGCACTGCCTCCGGCCGCGACGCAGGGGATGCTGCCGCCAGCAGGCGGCGGGACACGGCACCGGCACGGCACGGCTTCGGTACTGCTCCGGCACCGGCCCCGCTCCGGTACTGCTCCGGTACCGGTACCGGGCACCGCTCCGGCCCCGCGCAGCGGGCTACAACTGTTCCGCGCTTCGAGGGGAACAGCCCGGCTAATAAATACGCTCCGGCTCTTATCTGTGACGCCCGGTTTACTTAGCTACTAATTCATTACCAGCGATTTAATTACTATTTTGCCAT